>RJWJ010019617.1:0-30031 GCA_004363605.1 Indri indri | reverse complement strand
GGAGGGGGTGCAATTCAGCCCACAACAATGGGGTATGCAAGTGTGCCATGATTTGACCCCAAACTACAATAGGAGACATGCAGAATAGAGAGCAGACCCCGACCCAGACCTACATTATTTTTGAATAAGGCTATGTACAACATTTTCCACTCCATGACCAAACTTCTGTCCCCCAGAGTACCACAGTATGGCCAGGGAGGATGTCATCAATGTCACATCACAGCCCTGTTCCCTCATCAGTTCAGGTCACTTCCCCCCCAGGACAAGGTACCAGGCTGAGAAGTGATTCCCCCTCTGTAGCCCGCGGCCGGCTCCCCAGGGGCGACAGGGAGGTCCTGGCAGGCAGACTGTGTGGTGTCCTTCTCGCTGTGGTCACCCAGCTCGCACTGCTCCTTCTCAGAGGGGATGGGGAGACAGACACTTGGCTGTTGGGAAGCTGATCTCCTTTTCTGTAGAAGGAAACTTCAGGGCTGGCTTCCCAGACAATGAGCTCTTCAGAGAAGTGGGGTTTTCGGGGGATGGGTTGCAAAAGGCATTAGTGTTAGTTTGGAGGACAAAGGGCGGGTGTCTCTGGAAGGGACGAGCAGTGGAGCTATAGAGAAGTGACACCTGGGGAAGCTCAGAGAGCCGACCCCTGTGGGAAGCCTGGCTGGTGTAGGGGTTGCAGGGACAGGGTCCATAAGCAGGATGAAGAGGGAAGAGGGAACTCATGCTCAAGGTTCAGTATATTTATTGATTTCATCTTCCACCAGGTAAGAAGAGTCTCTGTACACACATGGTGTTTACCAAGTGCCCACCACGTGCCGGACCCTGGGGATGCTGAGATGAGGAAGACACGGTCTCCGGCCTTGAGGAGCACCACTTAGCCGGGGACAGATGCGCACACAGAGTGCCGTTCACTGTGGTTGGAGCGCCTGGCGTGGAAGCTGTGCCCATGCAGTTGAGAGTGAAGGAGGAACCAGCAGAAGGGCTGGAGCACCCGAGATGGAGACGGCCACCTCCACCTGGACAGGTGGGGAAGGCTTCCCAGAGGAGGCTGAGTAGGAGTCGGCCAGGCTGGGCGTGGGAGGGCCAGCCCATCTCAGGCAGAGACAGCCTTTGCACGGGCAGGGAGCAGCCACATGGCGTGGGCAGATCTATGGTTGGAACAGCAGATCCACACACATGGCGGCATCCTTTTCTAATTGCGGCCCACATCTTACTTCAGCCTTCTGTTTGTGCTTCGGGCCCATGCATTCCAGACCTAATTGGCCACGCCTGCTTGGACGGCCCTTTATGGTGTGCACAACCCTGCCGGGCATCCAAGGACCATGTGACGGGGAGTTTGGTATTAAGCTGTATTATTGAGTTCACAAACTCAACTTTCAGAAATCTAACCAAACAAGGGATTTGCAAAACAGTTTCAAAGAGAGCAGAGCCGACTACATTTCCCATGACAATCAGCTTGTTTACCACCCCAAGGTACACTCTAACCGCTGTTGACACGCTCATTTGCATGCCAATACCCAGAATGCCTTTCTAGCCCTACTGCGCTTGGATCCCACCAGTGCGCTGAAAGGTTTATTTACACATACAATACATGACAACTTCATTTTCTGAAGCATCTTTCATACCAACCGTATCCCCAAAATGCCTTAAGTTGGTGAAAGAATTCCAAAATCCTTTTAGAGTTTAAACCCTTCTTTCTGGGCCGAAGTGGAGTTAACTTATGCGTGCCCAAATTAACATTTTAATTACAAGGTACTTGAGGGAAATGGGATTTTGGTTATTCAGCCATGTGTAATATTACACTTGGTATACTAGGCCAAGGTTATCAGGAGGAACTATATGGCCACAGATGATTAGTGGTCGTTAGGGCCACACAAAGGGCTCCATGTGCACATCAGGCTGAACTAGGGTCACCAGAGGGATGGCAGCTGGGCTTACAGCTGGACTTCCGCTGCACTGTGGCCCAAGAGATGACATTAATAAAGGGGCATTGGCATAATGGCAGGGGTGATAGAAACACGAGCTGGGTACCCTGGTGGACAAGAAATGAACAGCCTCATAAACTGGTTGGTAGGGAAGAGGCGGCATTGTGAACAAGTTAGAAACATGACGCTGGAGCCAGACTCCTGGGCTGGAATCCGCGGGTCTCCGCAGGCCAACAGCATGGCCTTTGGGCGTCATTCAATCTCTCTGTGCCTCAGTTTCTTCAACTGTGGAATGGGGATTACAGTAATTCCTGCCTCACAGGGCTATGATGAGGATTAAGAGGGTTAATACATCTCTGGTAGTACTGGCCGCTCTTGCTATTAAAACTTTACAATAGCCCCCTGCAATCTTTTGGATTTGCAAGTTTATATTTTTGCAAATCTCTTTAATGTCTAGCTTGTTTTCCTTTTTAATATATATATTCTTTTATTTGCACACATTTATGGGATAATGTCTGGCTCAAGAGAGGATAGGTAAATTCTCCTAGCTCCTTCTGCATTCAATTTTTTGTGATGTGTTGTTTTCCTTGAAATATATGAAGAAAATCAGTCTCATACAGATAAGTAGTTTAAAAAGTGGAAGGGTATTTTAATAGTTTTTTCATATAATTGTGGATTTTTTTTGGTTCTATATCAAAACCTGAAATTCTTAAATGTTAGTTACAATGTGGAACCTGGAATCATATAAAAAAAATTTTGTACTCTGTTACCTGAAAATCTGCTAATCTACCTTGAAGTTTGAATGGCTCTTTTACCTGTGCATAATTTTGTGGCATCACACCTTGGTCATCTGCAAATACTGGCTCACCAAGTTATTGAAGGTCATCTATATGTTGGCACGTTTCATTACATAATATTTAAAAATCACATTTGTGAATGTTACCACTGATTTTATCATAAGTCTTTAAGTATTAAGAAGTTGTCAAGTTCACAGTGATGAATACAGGTGTTCCGGCATTCCAATTTTTGATTGAAACCTCAAATTTTGTAATTGGCAACAAATACTGTCAGTTGTTTTTCTTAAAGTAACCGGCTCACTTCATTTGTTTTCAAGAAAATGTCTACTAAATACCTATGTCTGAAGAACCAGTTTGTTTGCCAGTCCTTTCAAGTAAAATGATTTTCCATGAAGGAAACAACTAGTTCAGCTTGCCATTTAAACAATCATGTCAGGGCTTTTTTTTTTTTTTTTTTGAGACAACTACTACTGTTTTACATATTTTGGTTTGCAGCAGATGAAAACTTACCATTTCGTCACATAGAATATGAAAGAGCTTTAATAAAATTATCATCAAGAACATTCTTATGTGCAACTGGATTTCTTTTTACCTTGAGGGGATGGAGACCAAGAATACCCTGACTGCTAGTGCAGCTCATTGCCACTGCCTGGCTTGTCTAAGGCCCCAGCAGTTTTGCCCACTGCTCCCTTCTGCACCATCAGTGCAAATGTCAACACAGTGAAAAAGGCAGATAATGTCTCAGTCCTATTATTATGAAAATAGCTTTGGCCTCTTGGACTCCCTGAGGGAAGCCTGAGGGCCCACGGTCCACACTTTGAGAACCACTGCACTGCAGCATGAATCAGAAATTGGCACTCAGAGTGGACATCTGCACTTTTGTCTGTTTAGTGTCCTTTCTCCTTCCAGCAAGCCCCAGCTACATTTCCTGTGTTCTGGTGGGGCCTCCAATCCAAGTTCCCCCGGAGTGCAACCCCTGGCCACAGCCACAGGATTGGCAGAGAACCCCGGCAGTGCCAATCTGCGTTTAGAACGGTCACCTCTGGAGTGACCACCCTGGACAATGCCTGCCATACTCATGGGCTGCTGCCATGGCCACATGCCACCACTATGGAGCTCGGGGGGAGAATGAGCGAGAGAGAGATACTCTGGCTCTTTTGTGGGGCCTGTTTGGCCGGGATGACATAAGCTAGTTGTTGCCATCCTGACCTTGTTTCCCTACCCTTTAACCCGCACACCCCCACCTTGTCCACAGTATGGAAGGGTAAGGACAACACAGAGAAAAAGGCAAAGCCAAGGAATAAGGAGAGGCCCAGACACCTCGGCACATCCCTGCAGCTCCCAAGGACAGCTCCACTCCTGAATGTAACTGATTCTGTGAGTCAATAGGCTCCTTTTAGCGTAAAGTAGCTTCCTCCCTCTTTTTTTTTTTAGTAGCTGGGATTACAGGTGAATGCCATCATGCTCAGCTAATTTTTAAAATTTTTTTGTAGAGATGGGATCTTGATTTGTTGCCCAGGCTGGTCTTGAACTCCTGGCCTCAAGTGATCCTCCCTCCTTGGCCTCCCAAAGTGCCGGGATTACAGGCATGGGCCACAGCACCTGGCCTTAAAGTAGTTTCTGACACTTACAATAAAAAGGCTTGTGATTTGAAGAATTATTGGGAACCTCTAGGACATTCTTAACTACCACAGAGAGTCTTAAAGATAAAGAAATTCAGGAAGCATCTCTTCCCTGGTGAGTAAGAGCAAAGCGGCAGAGTGAGCAGATCCAGGAATGTACGTGCAAAAGTGCACGGCCTGGACATGACTGCCCGTGCAGGGTGTAAAGTGGGAGGAGACACCACTCCTGCTGCCCCCAGGAAGCCCAGTGCTGCTCCAGCGTGAGACCAGCTCATGCTTCCACTGTGACCCATGTGTCACCACCAGATGATGAATTCTGAAACCAACAACCCAAGTGTCTCAGTCTGTTTACTGTTGCTGTAACTAAATACCTGAGACCTGGTAATCTATAAAGAAAAGAAATTTATTTCTTACATTTCTGGAGGATGGGATAGCTAAGAGCATGGCACCAGGATCTGGGGAGGGCCTTCTTTGCAGAGTCCTGAGACTGCACAGGGCATTACATGGTGATGCGGCTTTCAAGAGAGACAGCCAATTTGGCCTTTTATAACAGACCCACTCCTAAAATAACCCATTAATCCATTAACCCATTAATCTGTCAACCCATGCATGGATTAATCCATGAACTCAATCACTTCTGAAAGTCCCCACCTCCCAATACTCTTACATCAAGGATTAAGTTTCAACATGAGTTTCAGAAGGACAAACATTCAAACCATAGTACCAAGTCTAAATGTCCAGTGTGTCCAAAGGGAATGCATGGGCGACTGCTTAAAAGAGCCCCCATTCAGAGAATTCTATGTGAGTAACGCTGATCAGCTGGTCAGAACTGATAGTTCCAGGGCCAGAACTGTCACACTTATCTCAGGTCTGTTCACAACCCTGTGCAGGTTCTAAATAGCTCATGTATGATGTGGACTATTGCATCACTCAGAGTGCTTGGTTGCTGGCAACAGAAACGAATTCTGGCTACTTGAGCAGAAAAGGTATTGAAGGGAAGTATTGAAGGGAAGGCCATCTGATAATTCACAGAATCAACGGGAATGCTGTAAATGGCCTGAAACCAGGCAGGAAGTGGGGGAGGACACAACCAAGGTCTCATCTATGGATGGTCCAGCTAGAGGCCACCTCTGGGGTTCCCACCCTGGGCAATCCTTTCTACCACCGTCACATGTCATTTGCCATAGGAAACTCTCTCTAATTGACAGGGACCTCTGTATTACTACTCCCCTCTAGATTCAGACTTGCAAGGGAAATGTCCAGTTGGTCAGGCCCAGGTCCTGTGCCCAGGCCTGAGCTGCCAGGGGCATGAGCAGTAAATATCTAGTCTTCGCTGAATTGTGTAGAGATGGTTCTTTCAGAACTGACCTTAATTTACATTTGACAAAACAAAATCTAGATACTATAACCAGGAGTGGGAATGGATGCTGGTCAGAAAAAACAAAAATAGGAGAAAAAAAAAACAAAAAACCCTAAATGTCTGGTACACCCCCCTGACTTTGGAGAAGGGGAAAAGGATCCAGGAAGATTGTGTGGTTTGTCTGAAGTCACAGAATTAGTGAGTGGCATAACTAGGACTGGATGTCAGGTTCTTGACTATTGCCCAATACTCTTTCCTCTGCAATCTTCCATGTTCTCACAAGAGCATGCCAAGGTGCAGAGAGCGCTCAGGGCAGAACCTGTATCGGCCTGCTTGGGCCGCCATGACAAAATACCCCAGACTGGAGGCTTTGACAACAGACATTTATGTCTCACAGTTCTGGAGGCTGGAAGTCCAAGACCCAGGTGTCAGCAGATTTGGTTTCTGCGGAGGCCTCTCTCCTTGACTCGTAGATGGCCACCTTCTCCCTGTGTCTTCACGTGGCTTTTTCCACGTGTATCTGTGTCCTAATCTCTTTTTATTAAGACACCAGTCACATTGAATTAGGACCCTCCCATAGGACCTCATTTTCCCTTAATTGCCTCTTTAAAGGCCCTACCTCCAACTATAGTTACATTCTGAGGCACTTAGGTTACATATGAATTCAACATACGCATTTTGGATACTCAATTTAGCCCATAACAGAGCCATTCTAGAAATTCATATCATCATGGAATCCAGGAAACAGACATCTGCTTCTTTCTGGCACCTCTCTGTGAACAGTGGGCCCATGGAGGTGGCCCCTGGGCTGACCTAGCCTCCCGGGGTCTGACAGCCTAAAGCCCACTCTGATCAATGCCCCTGGACTGTGGAGATGCAGGGCAGGACTCTTGAATGCCACACTGCCCACCCACAGCTGCCTAAAAGGCAGGCCAGATCAAATGCCTCCCCAACAGACCATGGGGGGTGCTTCCTCCCTGGAACTGGGAATGCCACTCACAGATAGGAGCCCAGATGCCAGGCTGGGAGGTGTCAGGTTCAGGGCCTTGGATTTTGTTGGTGGTTTCAAAAGAGCCTCCTGGCACCAGGGCTTGGATTCCTAGTGACAGCTTGATCACTAAAGCAGGTATTCAACTTCAGGATTATCTGGTTCTCCTCCTAGACTCACCAACTCTTTAAATATTTTCCTTTTGTTTCAGCCTCTCCTACATGCTCATGTGCACACACACCCCCCTATAGTATTAGGAACTCACCTGTTGATAACCACATGCAAGGTTGGGGAAAGGCTGGACCTGTGAGGTTATTGCCTCCCTGGGATTGGTTTATTCCTTACTTTGTGGGTGAAGCTGGATTCTGAAACACAGTCACTCACCTGCCCCCCAAATTCAGGGGTGGTGGGCAGATGGCCTCAGGCAACACTGATTGGTGCCAGTGGGACATCTGGAACCCTCCCCCTAACCCTATTCTTGCCCCTGCACCTCTTCCATGTACCTCATGCTCCATCCTCAGGGCCCTTCTACACCTTTGCCCTTCCGGAGCCTTCTGTCAGGAAAAGTGAATGATGGTCAGTGCTCAGCGGTTACTATTTTCAGGTGTACTTGTATTTCAATCAAATGTGAGAGGCTTTAAGCAAAAGGAATTGATGTCTAGCTAATGACTTTCAGACATCAACAAAACAGGTAAAGGCATGTGCTCCAGGAAAAACCATAATGGGGGTGATGAATGTGGTGTGTGTGTGAGAGAGAGAGATTTGGAGGGATGCCACCCTGGGTTCCTAAATTTTTTCCACCCAAAGATTGGCCCGTGGGTGCCCATGGACAGAAGAGGGACCCCAACTATCTACAGGGCCATGACATGAAACATATTGATAGAATATTATTGGAAAGGCCCTAGAAGCCCTGTAAACTCTGCTTGGCCAGCAAGCCTCTGACTGATTCACTCTTTCAACCCACATGCCAGGGCCTGTACAGACCATGTGTCCACCATGCCCTCACCACCCCTCCTCACTTTCTCTTTCTCCTCCCTCCTCTCACACCATGCTGCCCTGCACAGTCTGGTCCCCTGGATGTAGAAGGTTCAGATGTTCAATGGGATGTAGGAGGCGCACATGTCCACTGCAGGGATAACTGAAGGAAAGGCAAGAAGGTGTGCTCAGAGCCAGGCCACCAAATCCTGGCCACTGTAGACTTCAACAGAAATGATACTGATCTAAATCTGTTGTTTTCAGCCTGCAGTGATCCCTTCCCCCAGGACTTTTGTTAAATGTCTAGAGACACTTTTGGCTGTCACAAGTGGGAAAGGGCACTACTATCATCTAGTGGGTAGAGACCAGATCTGCTAAACATCATGGAATGCACGGGACAGCTCCCGGCAACAGAGAATTATCCAGCCCAAAATGTCAATAGTGCCCAGGTTGAGGAACTGGTTGAAATGAAGGCGGAAAGAGGACCCTTAGGTGATTCCAGCACCGGGGCGGCACTCTGCAGAGAGGAGCATTCCTTATTCTCCGATCTACTACCTCCGGGCGGTCCAGGATATATTTGCACTTGCATGTGTTCTTCCTACTTCAGTGGTGGATTCAACCTAAGCCTGTTTGTGAACGGTCACATCAGCATCCAGTAAATAATTCACCACCAACATTGCCTCAGGCACAGTTATAGACACTACAAGGGACAATTATAGCAGCACCTACAAAATTAGTTAACATTCACTGAATCATGGCAAACATTGTGCTTAGCATTTATTAATGGAATTCTATCCATGAATACTGCACGACGACCCTGCAGAGGAACTATGAACAGAATCTCCACTTACAGATGAGGAAATTGAAGTTCAGGAAGGACCAGTGGATTGCTCAAGATTACCAGCTTGGAACTAAATGGTGGAAATGGATTGCAACGCCAGGCACTTGGATTTCTAGGGCCCAAACTCCTAGCTACTAGACTGCACAGAGAAAAGAAAGAGGCTGTCTCTGAAACAAACGCAGGCGTCTGTATTTAGATTAGTCACGTTAAATGGTAATTTCCAGGAAATTTCATCCTGATTACCCAGTTTGCTTCTTATTTCACAATTTGCCTTGCAAGCCCCAAATTCCAGCTCAGAATAGAATGGTTTAAAGGCTGGATTGTTTCTCCCCAGATGTTGAGGCCAGTAGCTCCCGGCCGCAATCGCGCCCTGTGCTAGCCCCCAACAACCCAGGCAGCGGAGGAGAGGTTTTGACTGCCGGCCAAGGCCTCCTGGCTGGCACTACCCAACGCCCGGACTATTTCTGCATTCAGGGCAGGCAGAGACGGCAGGGTGAGGAGTGTTTGAGCGGAAGTGAGTTGGGACTCAAACGCCGGTCGCAGCCCTTCCAGGCGGCTGCGGGATTCTGAGAGCCCCAGTGCGCTGCAGCCGCCTCCAAGCTCCCCAGCGCCGCGCTCCCGTCAAGACATCGGTTACGACTGGGACCCCCACAAGGAGGCTGCATCTTTTGCCCACTGCTCGCTAGGGCAGCCACCAGAAAGCAGAAAGCCCAGTCTTCTGGAAGCGGTGCAGGGAAGCGGAGAGCAGGAAACTTACATTCGTGGGAGAACAGGACCCGCGCGGACCTGGCGCGCCGCTGTGGATCTGCAGATTCTGCGAGCAGCTGGGACAGGAGGGACCCCTAGGCAGGGTGGCAAAACTGAAGGATACGAGGTGGGGATGAGACGCAGGGCTTGGGGAGGGGGTGTTCAGCCTCTTCACATATCTCCTAGTCCCGTTTCCACTCCCTCCATCCCCCAACTCAGCTCTCTGGCAGGCCCGCAACTGCATTTCTGGTAGAGGGATCTGTCATTGAGCGCTGGCGAGAACCTATCCCACGTGCACAAGACCACGCTCTCCTGTAATCTAGGGGAGAAGCGGGCAGCAAGCAAGCCCTTCCGGCCTCCCATGTACCTGTCCCCTGGGGGTCATGCTGCCACCAGCCTCCAAATCCCAGCCAAAGGCAGCCTGGCAGGTTTCGCTGGAGTGAAAGGATGCGCAACTACACTCACAGAAGGGCCCTAAAGTAAAACTCAGGAAGTATCAGAATCATCACTGATGATAAAACACTAATTGGGATTCTATTCACAGTACGCCCTGAAGCACCCTGACTTCATTTACATTGGTACAAAGCCGCCTCCCGGCATGGTGGAGAACCGGTCCCCCGAGAGACTGAGGTTCAAACCGATGGAGACTCTCATCCGTCTCCGGCAAAACTCCGTCTTCTTGCTCCAGGAAAAACGAGAAAGTGCTTCTCCGTGGGGAGCCAGATCGGGCCCACCCCTGTTCTAGGGGAACTGGAGAGATAACCCGCACTCAGCTCGATTTGAAGGAAAAGATAGAAGGTTTTAGAAATGAGCCTCACAAATGTTGAGCAATCCCAACTGGAACATCTTTCTTGCTGAGAGAGACGCGTTTGTTTGCTTTGCTCAGATACTGGGAATGTGGCGCTCCCCAGGGTGCGTTGGGTAGGGGGTGGGTTTCTGGTAGGAAAAGAGATGGCCCAGGTTTCCAGGATACAGAACGTGAGTTTTCAGGGGACGGTGAGAACCCTAATCTGCTGTTTCCCGCGTCTGATTTCCCGACCCCAGAAACACTCCCCCTCCTGTGGCTGTGCGCTCTCGGCCTTGGCAGAACCCCATGCACCTCCTTTTTCTCCTCCTCTATCATAGCACACAAAAAGCCCCGCTGGGGCTGGGCTGGGGTGTGAATTCTATGTCATAGGGGAATGTGGGATTGTAATGAGAATTGGTGAGAACACGAGGTCCCAGCGCCACGGGACCCCGGCTACACAGAGCCCCAAACTGGGGCTCCCTGAGGCGGGATTGCTCCAGGGTCCTAGAATTCCTCGCCTGGAATGGTTTGCGACCAAAGACACCGCAGACGGAATTTGTCTCAAAGCAATGCCCAGAGGCCCTTCTGAGAAGAGGCCGTGTCATCCTGAAGACTTGGATTTTTTCCCTAATGAATCGTTGTCAATCTGAGCGCAGGGAAGGACGGATTTTGTGCGCTCGCAGAGGAGTGGTTCTTGTCCTCTGGGCCGGCGGCAGAGATAATGAAACATTTAGGTCCTGGGGGTGGACCCCAGGCTGGATAGGAGGCGCTGCAGGGGTCAGGACCCGAGGCGCAGCCCGGGAGATCTCCCTCCTACCCCTCCAGCTCCACTCTCTGCGCTCCAGGGGGCATGTGAGTCAGACTGGAGCCAAATATTCGGGAGCCGGAGCACACTGGGTTGGCGTGGAAAGCCCGGTCTCCGCGGGGCTGCAGGTGCGGGGAAGGGCTTTCTGAACTGTAAAGTGAGGAGCCAGCTCTACCCCGCAATCCCATCCCCACCCCGACGCAGCAGGGAGGGAGGCACAATCAAGGTTGGCGCCTGTCTAATCTAGAGCGGAGGCCTCGGGGCCCAGAGGCACCAGCATTTCTAAGAAAAAAAAAAGTTTATTTAAAATTTTGTACATAAATAAATAAATAAATATCTTCTGGTATTACAGAGACGGTACAATTACACAGCTAGGCGGGGCAGTGCGGGAGTCGGGTGGGGGTACAGGGAAGAAGGGTCGCTAGAGGAGGAGAGCCGGGGGCTATGTTTGGGGGAATGCAGAGCTTGTCAGAAACCGAATGAATCGGTTCCCCCAATACGTACACCAGGGGCATTTCTCCTATGGGAGAGGAGCTGCAGGGACTGAGAACAGCAAGGCCTGATGAAGGGACAAACGGACTGTCTGAATGAGGAGGCTCCCAAGGCGGAGAAGGGAAAGGGAAAAGAAAGTTCATAAATGGAAGGGGTGGGGGGACGGGAGATGTGGATAAACGACCAAGGAAAGAGGTGGGGAGGGAGAGAAAGACATTTTAAAAAAGAGAGAAGTGAACGGGCATGGGATGAAAGGCAGAACTCAACCGTGGGCAGAGAAGACTAGAGGAAGCAAGGAAACCTGAGCCAGCCCAGAGAGGGCGGGCGAGGAGGCCCGGGTGCCAGCGAGGCGCTGCGCCAGGAGGACGTGCCCGAGGGCCGCCGCGCTGCACTGCCCAGGAGATCTCAAGCGCTTGCAGGGTCACAGTATGGAGTTGGCTTTGGATGCACGCGAGCCCTGGGGCAGGGATATCACTGGCAGGTCTCTGCACAGCTATTAGCCCTGCCCAGGGCCTGGGGCCTCCGTAAAGCCGTGCCAAATCCGTGCGGGGCAGTCGTTTGGCAGCGGGTGCCTGGGAAACAGCGCTGCGTCCCAGGACCAGTCTATGAGGCGCAGGGAGGTGCTGGGGTGAGCGATCTAGAGAGACGCACGCCTAGGGAGTGACCGTGAGATCTCGGTCGTCCTTTCCCGAGGAGGAAGGAGACATGGGCAATTCGTCGTCATCCTCGGAGCACTTGGCTGAAGAGAGCGACGCGCACTTGCAGCCCTGCGGTGCGCCCCCGCCAGCACCAGCACCCCCGCTGCTGCGGTGGTTGCCTCCCTTGCCCTCTTTCTTGTGCTTCACCCGGCGGTTCTGAAACCAGATCTTCACCTGCTTCTCAGACAGATTCAGGTAGGTCGCGATCTCGATGCGGCGTAGACGGGACAAGTACATGTTGGAGGCAAACTCGCGCTCCAGCTCTAGCAGCTGCGTGCTGGTGAACGCCGTGCGCATCCTCTTGCTGCTGGGCAGCTGATTCGAGCTGCTGTCTAGAGGGGGTGGTGGAGCAGAGAGGGAAGGGGTCAGATCTTTGTGCGGTGGGACCAGTCTCCCGCTAGAATCCCATGACTTTGGTCTCTCACTCACCCCTTCTGCCTGAACACCACCCGCAACAGCGCCACTTGGAGCGCCTGCTTACCCAGCTGCAGGATCCTGGTTCTCCCGGAGTCACGCAGCCCTAGACCCCCTTTATGGAACGCCCTGGACCCCTCTCCAGGACCTGGACTTTTGCCCTCACCCCCTTCTGGCTTCATGTCCTGGCCCTTTATCTGCGCACCACTCTGTGCGCCCCCCTCAGGTCCCCGACATGGCCCTCTCAGCCCCCAGAATGCCCAGGGTCCCTCTTCCCCCTTTCCTGGCACGCCAACCTGCCTCTGATCACCTCTGCCTTGTGCCTCTGCGCGGCGGCCCCGCTTACCCACGGAGATGCAGTGGAACTGCCTGGGGTCCGGCAGAGGGTAGGAGGTCTGGTAGAGCGCGGCGGCGGCGGCCGGGCCATGAGCGACCCCGGGCGACACGGCAGAATGCTGGCGGCCCAGGGGCGCATGGCAGTACTGCGAGCCGAAGGGCGGGAAGGACGCCTTGAGCAGAGGCAGAGCGGGCGGCCCCGGGGGCCCGTGCAGCTGCGAGGCGGTGACGCAGAGCGGGCATACGCACAGCAGCCCGGCCTTGCGAGCGTGGCAGGCGCCGGGCGAGAGACCATGCAGCGCGTGCGGCGGGGGCACCGCATAGGGGAAGAGCGGCGGTGGGCTGCCCTCGGGTGCCTTCTTCTCGCCCGCCTCACGCAGCACCAGCGAGTCCACCAGGAAGGAGCGCGGCATGGCCCCGGCGCGCGGCCGCCCGGCAGCCAGCCCGCCCTCTGCGCCCGCCGGACCTCCGGGCTCTCCAGGCGCTTTCTCGGGCCTTCGCCGCCCGCAGCTGGCTGTGCCCGGGCTGGAGGCGCTACTGGGCCGGGGCTGAAATCGACGCAGCAGTAGCCGCGGGCGCCGCCCAAAGAGCGCGGGGTGCTGGCCAGCGCTAGTGGTGCTGAAAGGCGCCGGCGGCGCCGCTTAAATAGGACTATTGCCATGTGATGGGCTACGCCAGGAGCGGCCGGGGCCTCTCAATAGGGTTTTTGTGCCTTTTCTCTTGGCATTCACTCTGCACGCTTCCTCATTATTTCACTTGTTAACTAAATGAACTGCATAATGTACTCTATTCTTGTCAACCCCACCCACGCCGTAACAGGCGCCCTCGCCCCTCCTTTCCCTTTTGCGGGTTTATTTTCTCATTCTCCCGCGATTTAATATTCTTTTCTTTCTCTTTATTCCTTACTCCCCTTTGGCTTTGCCATGGCGGTCAGCCCGTTTGTCTTATTGATTTTGCACCCCCGCTGCCTCGCCTCTACAGACAGATCCCCACGGGCGCACACCCCATCTCTTCTGCCCACTTGGTCCTGGTCCCCTGCTTTCTATGATCTCCCCTGCCCCCAAAAGCACGCTGCCTCCACTCAGTTCTGCCAGCTCAGCTCTGTGCCCTGCGAGCGTCCCTGCAGCCGGCCTCCGATCCACCTGTGGAATCCCTCTCCTCTCCCTGTGTCAGAAGCTGGAGGCCCGGGGTTCGTGCGCGAGCGAGGCTCCTGTGGGGAGGGAAGAGAAGGGTCCACTCTTCCTCATCCAGCACTAGCCCCATCGCGATCCCTCTGTTTTCTCTAAGTTTCTCAGATAGTCTTAACTTTGGCATTGCCTGCAACGCCCAGTCTTTGTTCCGCAGACGCTGGCCATCCAGCCCTTTCCTTCGAATGACAGGGCCTTGCGTGTACAACAGAGTCGCTCAGAGTCAAAGACAGGCACAGGGAATGGGGAACGAAAGCCCAGACGATGCAGATCGAGATCTCGCACCCACTTAAATGTGGCGAGCGTGGACGTCCCGCTGCACTGGCGCACGCTCGGGTAGCGCGCTCAGAAACCACCGCCTTCCGGCAGTGTCGGCGGCGCGAAGGGCAGTTGTATTCCCAGCTTCGGCTGCTTTCACCAACCCTGACCCGGCTCCGCTGTCCCCAAGGCCAGGCTTCTTCCTCCTGCCGCGTCACTCTCTTCTTTCTGGTCACACAATGGTTAAACAACTTCAAACGCCCGGCGCCGGGTACACAGTCTCGGCTTTTTAAATGGTCCTCGGGCTCAAAGCTGTTTCGCTCAGGAGCTTTTTCCATACAATGGGAAATTAGCATAAATATTTCCAATTTACAGCCCGGGACTTTTCACCGGAGACGTTTACTTTCGATTTTATTGGAACCAAATCGCTGCCATCACCTACTTTGAACCCTGAATGGAATTGTGAGACATGGAGGGGGAAGCGCGGGGGTAGGGGAAGCAGTGCACAGGAATAAGGCTACCGAAACCCTACGTGTTTGCATGGGTTTTCATCACTGATGACATCTTTGCAATGACAACAGCAACGCATTATAACCGATTAAAAAGCAAAGAGAATTTGTTTTGGAAGGAAAAACCCCCGCTTCCATAAAAGGGAGAGGGGCAATGCGGGAAATAACCCGCATGGAGGGCATGCCGTCTAGCAGGGTTAAGGGTTCGATGTTCCCCCGGTTGTCTGGCATGGGGTGGAGGGCACGGCTGCCCCCTACGCCGAGGTGTCGGCTCCAAGGCTCCCCCTCAAGGGTGGTGCCTGCAAACCAGCCGGAACGCATCAATGCAGCCTAATTCCCGTTCTAATTGCTCTCTGGGAAATTTGGGCTGGGCTGGGCCGCTGAGAGCGAGCCCGAGCGGGCCCCGGGCCGGGAGAAGGGCTCCCCGCTGGGCCGAGGCGGGCCGGGGAGGCGATGCGGGCGGGGCCCGCGGGCTGGAAGGGGCGGGCGCGGCGCCCGGAGCCCTAGAGGGGCCAGTACCGAGCTCTGCCGGGAGCCGCCCCGCGCGCGCAGGGAGGAAGGGGTTAAGAGCCCCTGAATGCGAGCAAGGCCAAAGCTACTGGGAAAGAATATGGGGGGGGGGGGTTGGGGGAGGAATAACCAGTTTTTTCCCCCTCTCCCTCCAGCCTCTGGACCTTATTGAATGTCATTGAAGAAAGTTTTGAATGCCAGATAAAGAGAGGCGAATTAAAGTGTGTGACAGCGGAGGATAAGCAAACACAAAGAGAACTCTGTCACACTTTGGGGCAAAATCCGTGGGCTTTTTACCAAGTCTCTTCGCTATGATTGAATTAAGTAATAGGAAAACATTTTCTTTCAGTTTAGAGCCATTAGACAAACACTTCAAAGCGAATAACACTTTTTAATGTGCTGCCCCACAATGGATCGGGTTTTGTGCCGAAATGTTTAAACGGTTTGTTGTGCAACTCGGCGCGGGAGAGACCCGGGCCCAAGCAAAACAGCGTCCGCGACGGTGTTGTCGCCGGCCTGGAGCGGACGCGCGCGCAGTCCGCCGTCTCGGAGCCCGCGGGCCGCGGCCGCGCCAGGGAAGAGCTCCGTGCCCACCGAGGAGGCCGGCTCCGGCCAGCGGGCCGCAGGGGGTCGGGGCTGCCCGCGCCCCGCCAGCCCGGCCCTCACGACCCCGCGGCCTCTGCCCGCCGCCCGGTTTCCGGGGGCCGCGGCCCCGGGTCTCCCGCGCGGCGCCGCTGCCGTGCGTGCAAAGCGTCCCCCGGGGCTCGCGTCAGCCGGGTTTGAACTTACTCGCCCGAGCAAACGCCCCCTAGGGCGGGGCGGGCCGGGAGGAGGTGGCGGGATTAGCCTGACAGCCCGAGAGAGGGGCCCAGGAGCCTCTCGGCCCGGCCAGCTCTGCCCCCGAGCTGGTTTTCAAGTGTCCATCAGGGACAGTTCAACACGGAATAATTTCTGTTGTTCCGGGGGCTTTTCTTCTCCTTTCATTCTGCCTCCTTTCCTACGGGTAGAGAGAACGCACCATTTTTTTCTCCTGGAATCGTAGCTCTAGGATATTTGCAGCAAAAACTGCACAAATGAGGCGATGGTGGCGGTCGTGGTTCCCTTACTAGCTCCTTTTTCTTCAAATGTCAGTTTCCTTCTCAGAGAGACCAACGACCTTGTTTAAAACATCATCTCTCTTTTTCCTTACTTTGTAAGTAAGCACCTTCTGACTTTATGAGTCTTTGCTCATTTGTTTTTTTATCCCTCACCCCTGAAATACATGTCCAGGAAGACCAGGGTTTTTGTCTGTCTTGTGCATCGCTATATCCCGACTCAGAAAGTCCCCGGCACACAGTAGGAGCTCAGTGTATGTTTGCTGAATGAAAAAGTGAATGAAAGAGATCTGAGTCAGGAGGTGGGGTGGCTAGGAGGACTTCCTGGTGTGTCTGCTTAATACACCTGAACACCTAGAAGCACCAAACAGAGCACATGACCGGCGAAACCAGGAGGGCAGGGGCTGTCTGAATCTCTCCCAGCCCACTCCGCAGCCCTACCCAGTGCCCTGATCATTGCAGGAGCTCAGTGTGTTTGTTGAGTCAATGGCAGATGGGCAAGTCAACATGTTGGTCCCTAGCCCTCCGTGGGAGGTTCTCAAGTTCCTTCATAGATGATCCCATTCAAGGCAGTTACAGTGTCTCGCTCTGCAGGAGTTGGATGAATCCAATAGCTCAAGGTTAGGGTTTGTCATTAAGGTCTTTACATGGTAAATAAAAGAGAGGTTGATTAGAAAAGGACGAGATGTGGTATATGCTCTGGAATGATCGGTGACCATGTTTGCTTTTTCTAGCTGAAGGCAGTGGAGTGGGAATTCTCATTGTAAAGAGAAGGTCTGCTCCCCTGACCAGACCAGTAGTGACTCAGACAACTCCCTTGGGAGAGAACAAGCTTTCCAGTTGAGCAGGGGGGCAGGGGGAGCACCTGGTGTGCCAGGGAATGCTGAAGGGAGCTGGGAGCCAGGACAGGGAGGCACCCAAGGGAGAGGTGGGGCAGTGTGGTGCCCAGATCTGGGTATGGATGGGAAGCGGAGACCCGATCATGAAGGGCCATGCTAACTGGTTTGGACTTGATCCTGTCCTGAGATTTTTAAGCAAGTGGAGTAACAAAGTTGGATTTGGACTTGAGAAATATAACTGGAAACAGTAAGAAGTTTTATTGGTAGGGACAGAGAGAGGCCAGAGCAGGGTCCAACAGAGTCGGCTTGCAAATGAATATTTATTGGACTATTGGATGAACAAAGGTAGGGAAACAAGTAAGGAGAAGATTGTAGTAGTTCAGGCAATGGATGATGACTACCTGAACTGGGGTGGGGCAGGACCAGAACAAGGAAATATTTGGGAGAACTTGAAGGATAATGGGTAGGACCAATTAGTGTGTGTGTGTGTTGGAGTGTGATGGCATGAAAGAGAGAGGGAGCAAACACACTGGAGACCACTTGGCTGCTTGTTTGGGGAAATGAGTGGGTGGTGATCTCAAAGGCAGGCACAGGGAAGTCAAGAGTAGGACTGACTTTTGCCTGTTGGGGGTGCAACATTAAGTCGTATTTTAGATGTGTTGCATTTTAATCCTTAATGTTCAGAGCATTCTGCTGACATCCTACAGGTAGGTGAAGATGTCAATCTAGGGATGAGTGGAGAGATTGGAGATGGAGAGAGACATCCGGAATTTATGTATGCAAAAATGGTTGCTTTAGTCTTAGGAAAAATGAGCACAAAGAGGGAGTGCAGAGAAAAAAACAGAGGACTGTGGATGCATCCCTGGGGAACTCCCATAGTTAAGGAGGCAGGCGGAAGGAGGACAGCCTGCAAGACAAAGAAGACAGCCAGAGGTAGAAAGAGAAGTGAGCAAGACAGAAGAAAAAGGAAAACCAGGAGCTATACCAGGGAAACCCACACAGGCAGGGCTGCCAGGTTCAACAAATACATGCAGGCTACCCAGTTAAAATTTTAATTTTGTATAAACAACAGAAAAATGTTAATATAATTTTTCCCAAACGTTGTGTGAATGTATAGAACACACCTATATTAAATAATTATTTGGTGTTTATCTGACATTCAAATGTCTTGTGTTTTCTCTGGCTGCCTACACCCAGGTCACCGTGAGACAGCTGACATTGACAGGGTGTTTCAGGATATCACCCCAGCTAAAGATGAAGAAACTGAGACTCTCGCATATGACTTGTGCAGGACCACAAGGTTAGTAAGTGGCTATGTGAATTACCTCAAGTGTTCTGAATGCAAGCTGGGGTTCTGCGTGATGCGCTCAGCACTGGAAGAACAGAAGCCAACGTGGCCCCGGGAAGATGGTTAGTCACAGGCTGCTTTGAGGACTGTGACCCTGTAGAAAGCAGCATTGCTTTAGGTGGAGTTCTTATTAAAAGACTCAGCTCCCAGGGCTTGCTTGTCAGGAGTAGGCCAAGGGAGGAGAGGGAGCGCCGTTCGCCTCGGTCACGTGCCTTTCATTTGTCTCTTTCTTTCTCTGGACTGCTAAGTCAGTTTTTTTTGGTGGGGGCGGAATAGAGGGTGCTGGGAAAGGGGAACCATTTTTTAAAATACTTCCTTCTAGTTAAAAAAAAGGTAAGCAAAATTTTAAATTGTGGTAAAAAACACATAACACGGAATTTACCATCGTAACCACTTTAAAGCATACAGAGCAGTAGTGCTGTCTACATTCACATTGCTGTGCAACAAATCTCCAGAACTTACTCATCTTGCAAAACTGAAACTCTGTACCTGTTAAACTACAACTCCCTATTTCTCCTCTCCTCTCAGCCCCTGGTAGCCACCATTCTACTTTTTATCTCTATGAATTTGACTATTCCAGGGACCTCCTATCAGGGGAAAGAGGAGCAATTTTTAAGTTGGGACCATAAAGCTGGATCTTCACAGAGAGTGACTGCAAGAGTCAAGTTTCATGCTGCCTAGGAAGAACTGAAATATTTTACTGGCATAATAGGGGCCTAGCAGACCATATCCCCTAGGAGAATTGTGGCTATGTTTACAGGCAGCCAGTGACTTAAAAGTTTCAATTTTTTTCCATGTGGTTTTGCTGTTCACCTGAAAGTTTACAACAGAAATGTGCAAACAACCTTCCAGAAAGATGAGCTATACTCTAGAGATGGCTAAAAAAGATAGTTGAAATGTTCCAATCCTGGAGCTTTTATATTACTAATTTCTAAGGTTGGTTTATGTGGTTTGCCATTGCTAACCACAGGTCATTGCTAACATGGCAGCTCAAAAAGGTTTAGAGAGATCCTTTACATTCCTGGATCTCTAATTTTTAGAGAATAGGCAACTTTCTGCTTCTCTATTTAATTTTCTTTATTACCAATGGAAGAAGTTGCTGGTCGTCTACTCAATATCTGTTCTCCTCTCCTTCATTAGCAACAGAACTCCACTTTTACTTAAGGCAAGAGTGTGCACCACATATCTGAGTCTTCCTTTCAACAAATGGTTGGCCAGTGAGTTGGAAGTGGAAAGCATGGAAGTGGGGAGACTCTTCAGGGAGACCACCATCAGCTGGCAGGCACTCTTTTTGCTCTTCTCTTCTCCCTTTCCCCTTGGAGCATGGATGTTGTATATGTAGCATCCATCTTAGGTCATTAGATGACCTTGAAGATAGAAACTTTGTGCTGGAAATAACAGAGCAGAAAAACAGGAAGAACCAGGAGCTACCTACCTACTTTACATGAGCAAAGGGTCAATATTTAGCTTTTTAATTATTATTTGAGTTGTCCATTACATGGACCTGTATCTAATGACAACTAATATGGTTCCCAACCCCTGATCCAGCCAGATAATAAAAATCAAGCCATATGAAGGATTCAGTGCAATTATGTCATAACTGCTGGGATTTCATCTTGTTTCTTCCAAATTAGATTACAGCCCTTAAGGGCAGGGATGAAGATTTATTTATACTGGTGTCACCAATCTTTATCCCAGCACTTGGCACATTGTGTATATTTAATAAACATTTAATGTTAGTTCTCATGCCAATAAAGGAGCTGTCCTTTCTTTGCACTATTGGACGATCATAGTTGCATTGTGATGAGAATCACAAGATTTCATAAGCATCCAGCAATTTAGTTTTCTTGTAGTAAAATCGGAATGTGACCTCACCACCTCTCCTGAGAGGATTAGAGATGATGCACGTGTAACCTCAATGTGAGTAACCGGGTTTTCCGGTCAATGAGTGCAGGCGAAGGCAGTTAATAGCAATAACCTAGAGTTTCTATGTGAAGTGTGCAGGACCTCTGGCCTTACTGTAAAATACCTCCCTTCATGGTTTTTTGGGGGTCCTTCGTGGGATGCCTTATACAGACCAGTCTGTTGCTGGCACCACCTGACACCCAGCACATGCTCTCCTTCCAGGGAGGTTTCTCCTGAGTCATGTGCTCAGCTTGGGGTACAGCCACTGCCTCCTTTCACCTCTCACTCCAGGGAACACTGTTTATTCCTTATGAGACACTGTCCGAGACAGAGTGCGGCCTCATAAACATGAGCTGTACGTTTTCCTTCCTGGGTGGCAGGATGCAGGAACATTGGTGAGGCCTTCTCTGGGCATGGGTTTCCCAGCCTATCATATTCACCCCAACCCTTTTCCTTTTCTCTTCCACATTGACATTACTGGAAACGAAGATAATTTCTGCAGGGATGAGGGTGTTCTCCTACTCGGGAACCTTGAACCTGAGTGTGGAACATCTTATTAAGGGTTTCAGTAAGACGACTTTGCAGATTTAAAGAAGAAGAAAACACGGTGGGTTAGAGGCAGACAGCGCAGTCTCACCTAAGGCAGTTTTCTGTTGATGAAGGAACACATCACCTTTAAGCCTGGTCTTTAGAATCAGTTCCTGTTTGGCCTTTATGGATGACAGTGACTCTTGGGTCAGGAGGCTGGATTCACGGTCTGTGGCGGAAGGCGGGATTCTTATCAGGACGCTGGGTTCTGAGACCTCCCAGTGTAAGATTCCACGTCTTCCGCCTTTCCTTTCTCTGCCGCAGCAGCCGGGGATCAGCCAGGTGGCAGCATACAGCAATAAACCGGGCAGTGGCGCTGTCCTGTGGCTGCTCGGTTCCCTCCACATTCTCCTCTCTCCCCATTTTCCCAGAGCAAACCTAGGCCCCGTCCCCTCCCCCAACCTTCCATTCTCTGAAAGCTTTGGCTCAAAACCACCCAAGAAAGCAAAGATAAGGCACTGGAAGGGGAGGAACTGAGGACTGGCTCAAGGCAGAAGTTCCCTGATATGTCACAGAGCAGAGCAGAGCAGATTGGTTTTCAAAGTCCTGGGGATTCCGTGACCCTTACCCCCACCTCCACCCCATCCTCAGCTAACACAGCCAAGCTCCCATTTTGCTCAGCAAAGTACTTGGGTGCGCAATTTCTTAGAGCCACAGTGACTGATGCTGGCTGTTCCTAATTACTTTTCAGAAGAAAGGAAGGGGCTCCCAGAGAAGGCTACTGCCAAGAAACCTTCATTCTTGCAGGGGCTGCTCTGGAATTTTCTTAGTGATGCCCATGACCCCGGCAGGGAGCTGAGAGTTCCTACCCCTAGTTGGCACAGAGCCTGATGAACCACCGGTGGGTTCCGGGGCCATGTTGTCTTGCAGTCACATGTGCTTCCAAAGGCTCATGTCTTCATCATTTGGTGAGTGTTCCTCATTCGCAAGAACCGTGGTCATTCTTAGAAAGACAGTTGCATCTGTCATTATTACTTGAGTAATTGTAACTGCACAGAACTCTATGTCACTTTGGAGTACTGGGCTAATGTGTGCAGTATAGCAAGACTTGTACAAAGAAAAAAAAAATAGAACAGCTGGAATCCACAGATGATTGCGTATCAGTGGATCTGCTCCGAGTGGGCTCCATGCCTCAGAGAGAAATCTTGTTTCCAGCTAACAATGTAGAGTTAATGAATAAACTGAATCCCTAAGAAAACACACTTTCTTTTACTTCTCCAGCTATTAAGTGAAGGCTAACACCATGGGACCCTTGCGTCAGCTAAAGCCTGAGAGCTAAGCTTAGCTGGCTGTATCCTGGGGCAGCACTGAGATATGAGTTCTGCCCTGTCTGGCTTGCACAGCAGACACAAGCATTTCCATGAGCTTTTCCTTCTTGTGGAAGATCAAAGCGTACATTGGAAAGAACCTGTGAGGTCTTTCCAACTTACTGTCCTGTCTTGGGACCTCTTGAGCAAGTCCCCTGACCCTGCCAGGAACTTCACTTCCCATGATTGCACTCTGGCATATATAATGCATTTATAAATGACTCGATTTATAATGCAAGCGGCCCCATATAGGGGCAGAGACTGCCTTCTTCATCCCCACCCTTAATCTAGGGCATCATTAATGGGGCAGGTTCTAAGATTATCCACCCCAAATTTCCTCTGTCTTTTTCCTGATTTCTTGTTTCTGTGATGGGTGCAAAGATTTGTACCACACTTAGTGCTCTCGGGGCTGAATTCTGTGGGAAGCAGCTTTGTTGAGCTGGCTTCACAGGAAGGGGTTGGCCTGTTGACTTGTTTAGTACAAGCACTTCGAGAAGGTGGAAACTGATGCCTATCTTGTGAATACATATATATATATTTTTGGTAGCAATTGTTTTATGCGAGGAAATTTTGAAAATATTTACAAACCAAGTAGATTACTAAGCAAAAACTGTCCCAAGCTATAATATTTGACCAATAAAATACAGATTTTATATTCTTAAATCAGTAGCTCATTTCATTGCTAAAACATGTTGTCATTCTATTTTATGACAGGGTCTGATAAAGGGAGCTTTCTTTGGAGTTTCTCAATTCTTTGGCAAGACAGACATATAGAACGGCGTTCAGTTTAATTCAATCAAACGACCAGAATTTAACATTTATATGCCAGGCATATGTACTATTTTATTCAATTCTCACCATCAATAAAATGAATTACAAGTTAGGAATTTAAAGTATGTTTTTCTGTTATATATTATAGTTTGGGACAGTTTTTGGTTAGTCATCTACTTAACTGGGAGTCCACATACTTGAGAAATCTGTGAGAGAGGTATGTGATTATTCCTGTTTTGCGGATGTGGCAACTCAGGCAGAGAGAAGTAGCCAGCCAGGTGGGCACAGGCGCAGCTGGACTCTTGGATGCCATGGTGGTTATTGCTAAGAGGAGGGGAAGAATGGATAATGGGAGAAATCAGCAGTTTCTGCCACTCTTCCTCTAATTCATTGAACACATCTTTGAGTTCCTGCTTTGAGCAAGATAATGTGGTTGGTAAGAGATGGGTCTCTGGAGAAACCCTGGCTGTGAACTTGGGCCAGCTACTTAACTTCTCTGACCCTCGGTCAGCACATCTATAAAATATGGAGCACAGTAGTGCCGGCTTCATAGAATTGTTGGGAGATGGAGTTATAAGAGCATTTAGTACTGTGTCTGTCACACAGGAAGTGCCCGCTAGATGTTAACTACTATCATATGCACATTTCATATGGGCAATTTCACGCAAGCCCCAGAGCCCAGCCACTTGCATTGCATAGGAAGGGCAAGGTCCTGCGCCAGACCCTGAGAACTCAAGAATAGCACAGCGCAGCACAGAGGGGTGGAGAGTTCAGAAGGCAGTTCTGAGAGATGCAATTTCAGAAGTTGCCACACAGGACTGGGGATGAACACTGCGGGTCATTATTAGGAGGCAGGGTGGAGGGTCCTAGGCACACTGAACAAAAGCCACTGGGAGTAGTCCAGACAGCTAGAGCCCTCACTCCAGGAAGCACCCTGAAACCATGCATTAGGGTAAAGACCTAAACCTTTTCCTTCCTTTCCATCCCAGTGAGATGCTGTGGCAGGTATTAGAACAGCTTTGTTATGAGGAACATTCCACTGCGATCTGGCTTCTCCCTGATCTAGCCAAGGATGTGCCCAGCCCATGTAAGAACAGCTAAGAAACTCCCTTGTGTCCCAGAGATATAAGAGGAAAAAGTAAATCAAATAAAACACAAGAGCTCAACTGGGGATACTGGGGTCCCAGTAATGAAGACATACGCTTCTCTCTTCAATGACTGTAGTAGATTGAGACTCAGAGAGAGCTTTCTCTTTGGAGAACATGTTAGATTTTGGTGGAGAAAGAATGAGAAAAATAATGATTTTCTTCTCCTTTCTACTTCTTTTCTCCCTGCTGTACTCCTCCTTTCTTCACTCTTTTTTCTCTTTTGCTATCTCATGATCACCATCATCATCATCAGAAGTTTATAGTGGAAAGCACTGGAGCTTCAGACAATGATAAAGTTTAGTGTCTCCTTATATTTGTCATGTAGGAAAGAGAACGCACTCCAGATGGGTCAGCAGACCTGACTCCATAACACCTGACTCGCCTGCCACAATCAAGACAGAGGGGAGTCAGGAGGCTGCCACAGGAACAGTTGACCTCAAAATCATATTGTCATAGTTCTGCTCAGGAATTAGGCATTTGCGTTTCTATAATTTCCTTTGACACCATGAAGCTAGTGATTGGAGTCTGGAATGCTGCTGTAGGAAACCCCTAATCTCCAGGACCATCCATGCCAAAAGCAACAGCTGGCAGCAGGAAGATGGTCTTGTTGGGAGACAGTTTTCCATGGGTCTGTTGTGTTTTTCACATCTTGTAAAGGCAAATGACTGCCTTTGTTCTGGACCATCTTTTCAAGAATGAGCTTGTGAGTTGGGCGTGGTGGCTAATGCCTGTAATCCTAGCACTCTTGGAGGCCAAAGCTGGTGGATCGTTTGAGCTCAGGAGTTCGAGACCAGCCTGAGCAAGAGTGAGATCCCATCTCTACCAAAAATAGAAAGAAATTAATTGGAAAGCTAAAAATATATAGAAAAAATTAGCCGGGCATGGTGGTGCATGCCTGTAGTCCCAGCTACTCAGGAGGCTGAGGCGGGAGGATCACTTGAGCCCAGGAATTTGAGATTGCTGTGAGTTAGGCTGACGCCACGGCACTCACTCTAGCCTGGGCAACAAAGGGAGACTTGTCTCAAGAAAAAAAAAAAAAAAAAAAAGAATGAGCTTGTGAAGCAAACAGCCTTGGATATAGAAATAGAGATAGTGTCTCCCTCCAGAGTGGAAGGCAGGCATGCCTACTGTCCAGTATAAAATAGTTGGTTTCTCTACACTTAGGGTTCCCCTCTTTTAACATAACCTGGCATGTTTGCAGGTGCCACCTGGCCTTGTTCATGTTGCCCTGTGGGAATTGGGACTAGAGGAACAAGCACAAGAAAATTCTGATATTCTAACTACTGCTATTGCTGTCAGTAGTAAAGTTCTTTGTCTCTGACCCAGGAGTCTTGTGTCTTCTACCAGCATCTATGATGCTGTGGTTGATTAATTTTTAGCTTGATGTGGGGTAAAACCTCAGGTCCTTCACAGTTCTTTTTTTTTAGAGACAGGATCTCACTCTGTCACTCAGGCTGGAATGCAGAGGCACAATCGCAGCTCACTGCTACCTTGCATTCCTGGGCTTAAGCGATCCTCCCACCTCAGCCTCCCAAAGTGCTGGGATTACAGATGTAAGCCACTGTGCCTGGCCCTTCATAGTTCTTGACATATATTCTCTCTCTTTTTCTGTCTTCCAAATATTGTACAAATACATCTAATTATTGGAACTTTATGTATAACCTGAACCTTAGCTGCAAGGGAGTCTGAGACATGTAGGTTTACCTTTCCATCCTCTGCAGTACAGAAAAGCATCATCCCCTCCCAGCTCCCTCCAGGGACTTGCTGTCTAGTTGGGATTCGTAACAATGGCTACCACTTATTGGGTTCACACATCATCTGAGAACTGTGATAACTAGGTTACATGAGTTATTGTGAATACTGACAACAGCTCCAAAAGATAATTATTTCATGCACTTTAGTTATGAAGAAATGTCTGTAGAGATTTAGTGACTGCCCAGGGCCATATAGGTCTGTTTGCGAGCCGTACTCAGCTTCGAGTCTGCCTGGCTCTACTGCCCAGCTCTGTCTTGTCCTGCTGCTGTCACAGTGTGGCACAGGCAGCGTGTGCCAGCGCAGTCTTATTTCCAGAGGCATCAGAGATGAGCTCTCGCTGCCCAGAGGCAGGGAGGAAATGCCTCTTTGAGGAGGGAAGCTTGAATAGGATCTTCAGGAAGGGTAGAACTTTGGTCAAGGGGTGCAAATGTATGGATGAGGCGGGGAAGAGAGAGAAGTTGAAAAGGACAGTGCTAGAAGATGATGCATAGAAGTCTGGGTTGGGGATACAATGGGAATTTCGTGGGGATAGAGGGGTCGTGTAGGAAGAGTACACACAGAGCCCCAGTAAGGGCCTGGTGTAAAAGGTGTTGAATTTCAGAATAAGACTGGCTCCTGCGGGGAGTGGTGGGAATACCAAATTGCCACGACATGTCCCCATAACCTTCTTTTTCCCACTGACTTCTTTTTCAATGCAGATGATTCCTGGGAAGAAGAGCAGTCATCATTTCTCCAGTCAGGGAATTCTGAGAGGGGAAAATGGCTGCTGGTTCCGTCACTCACAGGAGCCTGGGAGACAGCCTCTTCCCCAAACTCTCCAGCAGGACCAGCAGTAGAAAGGCGTTAGCATAAAATGGAGAGAGAGCATCGAATGTACCTCGCATTAGCAGACAATATTGCCTTGATTGCAGACAACACACATGAATGGAATTGATAAAGGAATCTTCCCATCAAAGCCAGAAATGAGTGGAAATTAACTTTAACAAAGTAAGCAACTGCGCTCAAGAGACAGATAGAAGAACCCATCGCATACTTGGTGCGTGTCAGAGACGCAGAGCAGCAAAGTGTTCAGGCCCATCAGCGAGTGCAGGAGTGATTAATAAACACTTACGCGGACATTCATCTGACAGGCGGCTGACAAAGCCCCACAATGATGGGGGAGAAGGGGCATTTCTTCTTGATAGATGTATCTGAAATGCTCATTTACTCCTTTTTGATGGATTTAAACGCCCAGGTATTCTCTCACCATAGAAATTGATTCAGAAATAGTGCTGGGTTAAAAATAAGGGCTAGAGATTTAACGCCATAAAGGTGGAAGAAAATGCATTCGTCCTAGTCATCAATGCATACATTGAGATGTGCTGGAGCTCAGCGGAGGTTTTGCAGGGAGGGTACCTATTCTTTTTAAAGTATAAAGTGACATAAACGGGTACGAAATCATTCTGCCTGGGACTCTGTAAATAGCATTAGTGGCTAGATACAAGACTTTTCCTCCCTGGTCTGAAACAGTTTAAAAATTGCCTATTGGAAAGCAGTTCTCAAAGAACAGACAAATTTGGAGCTCCACCTTGCAGATTTCTGCCACACGCCACCCTTGCTGGGAGGGAGCCAGGAAATGGAACTGGAGAGGGAGGTCGAGTCGGCCAACCAGGGGTGTCTGCCACCAGCACTGACAGCAGCGGCCACACACGAGAGCATGAGGGGCACCTCTGGAATGGAAATTGAGATCGGGGATGATGTGGATTGTAGGGTGGGTTTTAAGTGAGGCCGACTCAAGACCTGCCACCTGAGGATGCTGAAACCCTGCCACCTGCAGGCCCACAGTTTCTTTTAATATTTGCAAAGCTGTTGCAAAGCTTGTCTGTCCACCCCATCCCGGGAACCGTGGACGTCCAACGCCCTTCACGATCTCTGGGGAGCCAGCAGCCCACCTCCACCACAGTCCTCCTCCTCTCCCCACAACATGCCCCCATGGTGCTCGATGCTGTCTTTCCTCCCTTTTCCTCCCAAAGGCTCATCCACGCAAGGCTCTTTCACACTGTGATGTCTTCAACTCAATCACAGGGACCAACTCATCAAAAACCAGGTGTCCACAGAGACCTTTCATTCATTTTAGTTAGCCAGCATTTACTCTAATCAACTTCTTGACGAAGGAATAAAACAGTATTTAGGGTAAAATCTTTCCCAGAATAGTGAGCCTGCATTTTTAAAGAACATTTTCTGAAGGATGATTTGCCTTTTTGCATCTATAATCTAATTCTCAGGGTTTTTTCAGAGCAGGGTCTTTTTCACCTTGAGATAACTTTTTTTTTTTTCCTATGGAGGTTTTTAGACTGGTGTTTCTGATAGCGAACTAAAAACATCAGTGAGCACTAATTAGTCTCACACATTCTAACCAGCCATTCTGACTAAGACCCAACAGTCATATTTCTTTAAAAGAAAAAGGAAAGAGCTAACATTTTATTTTGGCATCCATCACAAATATGAAAATGAACCATCTCTATTTTCTTTAGTAGTAGCTAAGGGCAAAAACCACAAATTAACCTCCCTCCATTAGGCACAATCAATGGAGATTTGGAGTCCTTCCCCCTAGTCTAGACTTCTGTTTGGGAACGAAGTATCAGAATGAGGCCCATTTCCTGCAAAGGCCCCTGGACAAAGGGACCTGCTGACAGCCATCCGTGTGACTCCGGGAAATGCCAGGCCTGGAGCTCAGGTTTTGGACCCTCGCATGGCAGGAGGCAGTGATGGATGGAGCTCCAGACTGAAGGTCTGGGCTGCGATGAATGCTGCGCCTGCTGGGGGCTGAGCTTTCTCAACAGTCACTTTGCAGCTCTCTGGAAAACCCAGCGCCGTTTCTGTGATAGGCAGAACTGGAAGCTGCCATTGACACGCTGTGTTGGGCGAGCACAGGCCACCACGCTGGAGCTGAACGGTGGGTGCCACCCCTTCGTCCAGGCAGTCAGAGGGATGGTCAGGCCCAGGCTGAACCTGCTGTGTGTTCTGATGCTTCCCGCTCTGGGCACTGAGGAATAGTCATTGTGGGAAGACAGGGACGCTGCCCACCCAGGGCACTGATGGGGAAAGTGGCTGCTGCTCAACGTTGCTGGGAAAAACTACGGTTGTGAAAGATTTAAAACCGTGAGCGGTTGCCTGGTTCACCCCAGCTGTACTCAGGACCATAGAATCACCGCAGACTGAGGGAGACTGTCGGATTTTAAATGCTTACTCGGCCACACTTGCGATAGGTGTACAGGGCCCTCCTTCCATGCTTCCACGCAGTGTAGTGAGGCCCAAGTCCCCCAGGAGGTTGGCCATCAAGGCACCTCATTCAAGTAGATTTTTAAATGTGAAAATTGCCCTTTGCAGAGTGCTATGGTCTGGACATGTCCCCCACAGTTCATGTGTTGGAAACTGGATCTCCCACAGGAAGGTGTTGGGAGGTGGGCCCAGCAGGAGGTATTTCAGTCATGGGGCATGGCCCTCACCAATGGATCAATGCCGTTATTGCAGGAGTGGGTTTGTTTTAAGAAGATGAGTTTGGCCCCCGCCACCTTTCTCTCTCTCTGTTTCCTATGTGGTGCCTTCCACATGCTACGTGGCATCAAGAAGGTCCTCTTCAGAAGCCTGCCCCGCTATCTTAGGACTTCCCAGCCTCCAGAACCAGGAGCCGATACATTTCTGTTCATTTTAGATTTCCCAGTCTGCAGTGTTCTGTTCCTGCAGCACGAAACAGGTTAGGATGCAGAGGCAGGCAGCATTATCCCCTTGTGCGGCAGAGAGCACAGTGGCTCAGGGAGGTCTGCCTGCCCAGGGCCATGATGCTAGAAAATGGCGTGGCTGGGATTTGCACACAGGTCTCTCTGCTCCAAATCTCCACCGGGAGCTGCTCCTCAGCGAGGCAGCAGGAATGCAGAGGGATGGTTCTAGACCCATGCAGGAAATGCTGAGGGGATTTGGTAAAGCTCTTGAATGAAGGAAGGGGAAGATAAAGCTGCTTCCCTTTGGTGGAGGTGCTTCCAAGGCAGCTGGAGACC
>RJWJ010019616.1:0-30053 GCA_004363605.1 Indri indri | reverse complement strand
CTTCTTTCTGCACCAACAGTCATCATTGCTTCTTCACCCGAGTCCTGGTAGCACTTGGGACCTCCCTCTTTGCACTTACACTCCATCTTCTACTATAACCATTGCCACCAAACTCAGTACCGTTTTTAGCCACTTGTTTCCAACAGCTGTTCTTACTTCCAACTATGTGTATCTTTTCTGTGAACATTATTCAGTTTATTAAATGCCCATTAAATGCTTTTAGCCATTGTCAATTGCTCTAAAACACCTAGGGTTTGACAAATTCTTTCCTAATCTAAGCATGGTGGGAAGAATGGAAGAAAGAAATTTCAAGTTGTGCAAAAGCAGGATGGTGTAATGTGGGGTTATGCCCTCAGCTCTGCCCACTGATAAATGGGATTTGAGCTCTCCAAGTTGACTTGGTGCCTTTTATTTTTCAGAAATGTTCTTCATCATTGGAGCAGTGGTGTTCGTGGTCATCATCCTTATCATCGTCCTGTCTATATCTCTACACAAGTGCAGAAAGGCAAGAGCGGGGACAAGTGGGAAGGAGAGCTCCCCACTGAACGTTGCATAAAGGAAGCACTGTGGCAGGTGCCAACTACTGCAAATGCTGTATTGCACTGTGACCAAGAACTTTTAAGAGACTATATGGAAACACAAATGAGTATTTTGGAGCATGAAGACCCTTGGTTTCGAAAAAGCTCTTGATATAACCTGTTATTACAATTAGCATTCTTATTTTGACATCGGCATTAGTCACTTTGAAATGTAATGAACGGTACAACCAATGTTTTAATTTTTAACACTATAGCACCTTTGCACATATGCTTTAGATTATATATTCGGCACTCAAGGAGAAACCAGCTCACCCAAGCAAAAACAAATGAACAAATGCCTTAAAAATTCCTGGGTGGACTTTTGAAGAGCTTTCGAGAGGCTGACTTCAAACTTTGTAGGCAAGTAAAATGGAAATTGGGTGGACTTTTCTAGGATTTTTCTAATATGTCTGTAATATGGTGTTTAGGTTCTTTTTGTTTTTTAGGAGTACATTTAAAAGTTCAAAATAATTGGCAAACTTTATATTAATGTGTAAAATGCAGGAGAATTCTATTTTAGGTACCTGTCTAATATGCATTAGAGGTTAGCACTTTAACTGACTTATGTGGTGATGATTAAACGTTTGAGAGCTAAGTGTATTTTTATAAGACTACTATACTAACAAACTATACAGAGTTTATGATTTAAGGTACTTAAAGCATCTGTGGACAACATTATAAATATTTATATACTTTTTAAAGAGGTTTTGTATATGGGGATTTTCTATTTATATAGATAATATTGTTCTATCTGTATATATTGCAATAATTTATTTAATATACTTTTGTATAAATAAAGGTGACTGGGAATTGTTGCTGTTGTATTTATTATATCTTCCATTTATTTTTTATTTATGATTTGGTATTTGTATTAGTCAGATCTGCTGCAGTAAAAAATGACCCTAAAAATCTCAGTGGCATATAACATTTCTTTATTTTTCACTTATATTATATTTTGGTGACTGTGGGTCGGCTGCAGCTCTTCTCAATATCTTACCATTCTAGGACCCAAACCATGTTTGAGTCAGGGCAGAGGAAAAAGCCAAAAACTGGTAGAAACCAGCAACACAGCTTCAAGCTTTATGCCACCTCTTAAAACTCCTACTCCATACTGGCCCATTGTCACTTCTGTTCACATGCCACTGCCCAACCAAGTGGCCAAGCCTCACAACACTCTGCCTACTGGGAGACACTCCAAGTCACATGGCAGTGGGCAGGGATGTAATATTACAGGGAAGGGAAAAAATAATACAATTTACTGCAGACTTGGAGAGATTTCTTCCCATGGGTATCAGTTTGAGTTGTGGTTGAAGATTGGAGGTGAGAAACAAAGAAAAACTCTTTCGATTATTGTATTGAAAGAAAATTGGATAAAAAGATAATACAAGATAGGGAGAGACATAAATTGAATAAGGTCTCTAGAGTGAATTTTAGCAAATTAGATTGAGAGTTCTTTGCAGGCAGAGACTGGATTAGCTCATGGTTTATAGCTCCTTCAGGGTGACAGTGCACATTGGACTCAGCCAGTCACAGCTGAGTTACTTTCTTACCTTTAGAATGTAGAAATAGTGAGTCCTCTATTCAAATGCAGCAGAACAGTCTTATCCTATTGACTGTATGAAAAGAAGATTCTAACTAGTGATGAAAATGAGGTTCTTGGGCTCAGCACAGTGCCTTACACCTGTAATCCAAGCACTATGGGAGGCTGAGGCGGGAGGATCACTTGAGCCCAGGAGTTCGAGGTTAGAGTGAGCTATGATCACACCACCACACTCCAGCCTGGGCAACAGAAGCAGACCCTATCTCTAAAAAAAATTTAAAAAAAAAGGAAAAGAAGAAAGAAAAAAAGAAAAAGGAAATGAGGTTTTTGGCACCCAGCTGGGCCACAAAACTGTTTTTGCTTCTGACTATGGAATGCTGATCTGTTGCCGTCTAGGAAAGACATCGGGATGGCACACCTACCTGGAAGTGGTACCGCAAAGACACTGAGCAAGTGTTAAAATGAGTGAAGATTCAGTTCACTATCCAGCTATTCATCAATTTTAAATCCATTTCGTTCCTCTATACCAAAGAACTCTAAGCATTGTCAATACACTCTAAACATGAAATGTTTGGTATAACACCACATCCCAAGGCAGAATGAGTAAAATGGTAGCCTAAAAGCAGAAATGGTAGCCGTGTTGGAGAAGTTAAGGGAAGCAGACCAGTGGTTTATTTGGTGGGTGTTTGTCGATCTATCGATACTGGAGAGGCTGAATCTTGCACTGTTGTGTTTTGTTGTATCAGAGGAGATATGTTTGCAGCGGAGTCAACAAAAGAGAGGTTGGCATGGGGGCATGTCCTCAAGGAAGTGTGCTTCAGCCATTATCTTGAATTCCAGCTCACATGGGGCTCACATGTAGCTCAGTGAACTACAGGAGGGGGCAGAACAGGCCGCAGGAGAGAGTGCCTGTCCAGACACTGCCTGCCAGGAGTAATTGTAGCATTACGTAGTTCTGTGGCCTCGTAATCTAAGGAATTTGAATCACCCCACTAAAGAAAATACTGGTAGACTGAAAGCAGGTCTGGGTACGAATGGAGTACCTGGCTGTTCACAGGGAAGGGATTCACTACAGACCTGACTGAGGTTGAACTGCAATGATCGGAAAGCTTCCACACTGCAAATGCTAGCCACACCTCTTGTTATCACTGAGACTTAACAGCCCACGCTAAAACCAACAGTCATCCAAAAAGCATACTATACATTGTTGGCTGGTATCCAGAAACTACTGCCCTCCAGTGGGCCAAGTTAGACTGCATTATTTGTAATGTACCCCCTAAACTAATTGTTAGTAAACCAAACTTTCATGCTTTGAAGAGGTATTTTTACCATCTTAAATTATTGACTAAATTTGGCTTCCATAGGAGAAACTAATACTCATGAAATCCAAAGACATTTTAGCTTAGTTACAGCTGATGGCTTGTATTCTAACATGCCTCTTAAATAAACAAAGAATAATTATCTCTATCCATCAAATAGTAAATAAACTCATTCCCAAATGCTCTATATGCCTGTACTAGGACGTGTGTATTTAACATGTGTCATTTTCCCGCAACAGTTGCCCAAGAGGGTTTATTACTGTTGTAACATAGCATGACTTTCATTCAGATGCCTACAGTGGAGGCCAGTTCTTTCCTGCAGCCCTTGCTTTTTATTTGGGGTGCAGGGGATTCTGGCTTTCCGAACAGCACATTCCTTCCTCACGGCTGCAGAGATTGGTTTAGGGGCAGGCACCTGACCTAACCAAGGGTAAGAAGAGTGAGTCTCAGGGTCTTTTTTGGGAATGGCGGGATGCTCTCTTTCTTGATGAACATAATGAAGAGCCATATGGCCCCAAGAGCTGTGGCAGACATCTTGATACCACAAAGGGAGCCAGCTTTAAATGGAGCTGCCATATTGGAGAGAAGTCCAGAGTGATGGACAGAAGCTCAGTCTTTGGTGGCATCACCAAGCTGTTGATCAAGCCTTGCCCAAAGTCCCTACCCATGGACTTTTCACTGGTCTAATTGTTTAAGCAAGCTGAGTCAGGTTTTCTGTTACTTGCAGTCAAAAGCGCCCTGAATGATGTGGTATAAGCATTGACCACGAGTATAAACAGCAAGGAAGAAGGTGCCTGTAACATAAACTTATAATGTAAAAAACTTATGTAAAATAACATTCCATTTTAATGCCTTCCCAACTACTATTTAAGTTTGACTGTGGTAGCGAAATTATCCCCTTTCCATCCCTATAAGTTTCTCCTTATTTGATCATTCCTATAAGAATACAAACATACTGCATTATTTTCTTTTTTAAAAATTTGAAAATTTTTTTAAATTTCAAAATATTACGGGGGTATAAATGTTTTTTTACATAGATGCCTTGTATAATGCTTAAGTTGGGGCTTTAAGTGTGCCTGTCACCAGAATAGTGTTCATTGTACACAATAGGTAAATTTTTATCCCTCACTCCCCAACCATCCTCCCCCCCTTTTTGGTTTCCAATGACCTTTACATCTCTTTGTGCCTGTGTGTGCCCATTGTTTAGCTCCCAATTATTAGTGAGTACATGTGACATTTGTTTTTCCTGAGATATTTCGTTTAGGATAATGGTCTCCACTTTCATCCAAATTGTTGCAAACATTATTTCATTCCTTTTTATGGCTGAGTAGTACTCCATGGGGTGTGTGTGTGTGTGTGTGTGTGTGTATACACACCACATTTTCTTTACCTTCTCATCAATTGATGGGCATTTAGGTTGATTGCACATCTTTGCAATTGTGAATTGAGATGCAATAAACATTCAAGTGCAGGTGTCTTTTTGATAAAATGACTTCTTTTCCTTTGAGTAGATACCCAGTAGGGGAATTGCTGGATCAAATGGTAGGTCTACATGTCTTTCTTTGAGAAATCTCCATATTGTTTTCCATAGAGGTTGTACTAATTTGAGGTCTCATCAACAGTTCATAAGCATTCTTTCTCTCTGCATCCACGCCAGCATTTATTGTTTTTGGACTTTTTAATAATGGCCATTCTGACAGGGGTAAGGTGGTATCTCATTATAGTTTTAATTTGCATTTCCCTGACGATTAGTGATGTTGAACATTTTCCATGTTTTTTGGCCATTTGTCTTCTTTTGAAAACTTCTGTTCATGTCTTTTTGCCCACTTTTTAATGTGATTTTTTTTCCTTACTGATTTGTTTGAGTTCTTCATAGATTCTGGGTATTAGTCCTTTATCGGATGTATAGTTTGCACCTATTTTCTCCCATTCTGTAGGCTGTGTATTTACTCTGATTACTTCCTTATTTTTGATCTTAAAGAAAAAATCTTCCTTTGACCCCATGGAAGCCCTTATCTAGATTTTCTCCTGACTTCCTACTCCTGGACACCAGCCTCTTTTTTCTAACTTCTAAATGTTGGATTACCTTTGTGCTCAAACCCATTCTCTGCCAATAATCACTTTCTAGGCAATATGTCCAAGCCCATGGCTCTGTTATCTAGCGCTTTCGTGCTATATGCCCACAGCATCTACAGGCCGACGACTCCCAGATGTGCACACAGCCCTCGACCTCTACCCTAAACTCCAGTGCAGCACTGTACAGCTGCTTACACAACATCTCTGCCTGGATTTCTAACAGGTATCTCAATCTCATTATGTCCAAAGAGAATTCGTAATTTCTCCCAACCCCAAAATCCATTTTTCTCCCCCAGTCTTTCTCATTGCAATAAATGGTACCATTGGCTCAGGCTGAAGCCTGTGGGGTCATCCATCGTGGACTTCTCTTTTCTTCTCCATGCCACATTCAACCCACAGGCGAAGCTGCCGGCTCTACCTTTACGACACACCCCAGTTCCACAGGTCACCTCCTCCTCGCGCTCCCTCTACTTCAGGCCACTCTGCTCTCCCAGGATGACTGCAGTAGCCTCCCGGCTGGCCTCCCGCATCCACAGTTTGTCCCCTACAGTCTACTTTCATCAGAGTAATCCTTTAAAAAATATAAATTGTTTTTATGGGCATTGTTCTCAACTCTCCAAAAGGGTTCTGGGGGGGCTTTATAGAGCGTCAATTGGCTTATCTGGAACCGCATTTCCCAGAATCCTCTTACCTGTATGGTTCTAGATTTATGATTAACCAACAGAGAAATCTGCACAGGATTTGGGCAGGAGACATGAAGCAGCAGCCGTTAGAGATCAGCATGGCTAGATGTAGAGAGAGACACGGGGTGCTGGCAGAGGCCACTTGCCCATGCTGTCCCTTACCCTGTGGCTAGCTTTTCTGCCTGACTTCCAACCCTGCTGACCGACAGCGACCCAGGCCCCTGCGCCTTCCTAACGACCCCACTCATCCTGCCACGTTTGGCTCCACACCTGGGCGCCCAATTGTCCATGTTTTCAATATTCCCCTTTTCCCTATGAACAGCTAAGCCATGCTGCTTCCTTTTAAGGAAAAGCTATCTGGACGGTGGCAAAGATTAAATCTTGTGTGCATATCTGATTCCCTGAAGAGATTTTATTCGTTTTCCCGGACAATTCCAAACCATTGCTTTGTTCCAATGTTAGTTCAATCCAACGGTTCTCAAAGTACAGTCCCCACACCAGCAGCATGACTGTGCCTTGGGAACCTGGTGGTATAATTCTTAACCTTAGACTTACTGAATCTTTTTTTTTTTTTTTTTAATAATAAATCTTTTTTGTTGTTGTTTTGAGACAGGGTCTTGCTCTGTCACCCTGGCTAGGGTGCAGTGGTGTCATCATAGCTCACTGCAACCTCAAACTTCTGGGCTCAAGTGATTCTGCTGCCTCAGCCTCCCGAATAGCTGGGACTACAGATGCATGCCACCATGCCTGGCTAATTTTTCTATTTTTTGCAGAGGCCAGGTCTTGCTCTTGCTCAGGCTGATCTCAAAATCCTCTGAGCTCAAGCAATCCTCCTGCCTCGGTCTCCCAGAGTGCTGGGATTACAGATGTGAGCCACTGCACCCAGCCTGAATCTGTGTTTTAACAAGAAACCCTTCAAGTGATTCTAATGCCTACTAAAGTTTGAGAATCACTAGCTTGATCTAGTAATGACCACAATCAACAACATGTGTTTACTATTTACTGCAGAGAGAATCCTGGAGTACTACAGATCCAAACAGGACATTCCCCGACCTTGGAGAAGTCAGAATGCAATCTGCTCTGAAGCCGAAACAAATTAAGAATACATAGAACATAGATGAGAGACTCCATCTGCAGACTGCAAGTTTCCCATGAAGGTTTGTCACATATGGGTCTGTTAGGGTTTTTCCTGCTACAAGGAACAGAAACTCCTTCAAAAAAGCTTAAGCAAAAATGAGAGGCCTGTTTTTTGTCAAGTGAGCTAATTGTCCTAAGATCTTCAGCCCTTTTTAGCTTAAATTCTATGATTATGCATTATTACAGCTTCAATAATTAAAACAAAAATCAGGCCGGGCGTGGTGGCTGAAGCCTGTAATCCTAGCACTCTGGGAGGCCAAGGCGGGAGGATTGTTTGAGCTCGAGAGTTCGAGACCAGCCTGAGCAAGAGCGAGACCTATTTCTAAAAATAGAAAGAAATTAATCGGACAACTAAAACTATATAGAAAAAATTAGCCAGGCATGGTGGCACATGCTTGTAGTCCCAGCTACTCGGGAGGCTGAGGCAGTAGGATCGCTTGAGCCCAGGAGTTTGAGGTTTCTGTGAGCTAGGCTGACGCCACGGCACTCACTCTAGCCAGGGCAACAGAGTGAGACTCTGTCTCAAAAAAAAAAAAAAAAACCAAAACAAAAGTCACTTTCTGTGGGTAAAGTGAAAATACTAAAAAAAAAAAAAAAAAATTCAGAAATTTTGGAACTGACAATTGCAATTCATCTTGAATATATAAAATTTAATAAACATTTAAAATAGGGATCTAAAAGAGCTTTAATAAAACGGTTCTTGACATGACAATCTTTATCCAGCCTGATTTTCAAAAACCAACAAAAACCTATGCTCCACTTACAAAGTAATTTGTCTTCTCTGAGCATATTTCAGGACACAGAATATGAGATGGAACACTCGGAAGGGCAGGAGATGCTTTTTCCTTTGCGTATGTTAACAGCATTTGGGACTATGCTAAGTGTCCTTCATGACTAAGATTGTGGCGCCATCTTGAGTTCCTGAGAAGGATAGACAACTTAACCAGAATGTTCAGCTGAATTATGAAAGAACTAAAGGAATTGTAAATAGACCCCAAAATACTTGTGATTAAGAGTGAAGGGACATGTCTCCAGGTTTCCGCAACTCCACCTGCGAGGGTCTCTTTAGTCCATAGCTACAGCTCCCACCCCAAACCCCGCCACTTGAAGTTTGGTCTGGGACAGCAGCCTTAGCATCATTTGAAAACTAGTTAGAAATGAGAATTCTTGGGCTCCACCCCAGACCTATTGAATCAGAATCTGCGTTTCCTAGGTGATGTGTATGCACACTGAAGTCTGGGAAACTCTGCCTCCCCCAACCCCTTAACCCCTATTTCTGATTTCCTTCACAAAGGGGCTAAAGGAGGCGGGGTGGAGAAGGGACACAGACGCTGCACCAATGGACAGAACTGCACAGCCTTGAAGAGAAGATGCCATCTACTAAACTTAAATATTAGCAAGTTATGAAGCCAAGCCAAAAGTAAAAGCAGACTCATGACATTAAAAATACTACATTTTTCAAATACAATACTTCGAGGAACTCTGCCTCAATCCCTCGCTTTCTAAAGACCAAAAGCTTTCCTGCCTCAATTCCACTAATTCACGTGCCTTGCTTCTAGCTACCCATTCTTCAAAACTCTTCTTAATGGTTCTTGGATCTCACTCCGAGCTTTCATCTCCTGGACTCCCACTGCATTCTTCCTACTTCCTTGCTACACTCTTACAACTCTTAATATCACACGAAGTAGTTGTTTACCTGTTGTGGCCCCTTTTCTGGATTGTAATTTCCATGGCAAGAATCATGCTTATGCATTTGAACTCATATATTTGTTCATTAATTTATTCTAATACTAAGCACCTACTATGTGCCAGACATTATGGATTTGATTAAAATATGACAGACATAATCTGAGCTCTTGTGGAGCTTACATATGTGTAGAGGAAAATGCCAATCACGACAGAACATAAATGTTACGATAGGTAAAGTAGGGTGTTTGGGGAACTCGCGGGGAGCCATCTCACTTGGACTCGGAAGGGTTATCTAAAATCTCAGCGGCAGGACCCAGAGTTAACCAGGCAAAGGGGGAGAGTGCATCAAGTGTTCCGGGAGGAGGGAATGCAGGCATCATTAAAACATTACCTTGGTCATAAATAATGCCAGAAATAAATGTGTGTTTGACAAAGTTTGGAGTTTTGCATGGCCTCAAGCATTCTAGTCAGTCATTTGGCAAATGACTTTGGCTAAATAGAGTAGGACTAATTATCTCAAAAAAAAAACAAGACAGCTTTTAAAGTATTGGCTATAGCCATTTTTATTTAGGATGATTGCTAATTTTTTAAAAAGCATGTTCAAAGAACCATAATGAGATCACAGAGCTTGCTCTTCCATTCCAAGAACTAGCAAAAGGAGCTTTACATGAGTTAACAGAAATTTCAAAGAAATTAAACATCTTCAGTCTGCTATACATAATCATCGTGAAACATTATGTTCTAAAGAACATCCCAGAATCATGACCCAATTATTCATTTTGAATATTCTTAAATATACCACCCTCTTTAATACTAAAATAAGCAATCTTTTGTGAAAAAATATAAACATAGGGACTTCAAAGTCTTTATGGACTTCCAGTTAAACACGAAACACGTGCTCCTCCTCTCCTTTCTAGTACCCTGCTATAATGTACTAAGCAAACTCTAAAAAGTTTAAATCCGTAAGGACAAAAAGGAGCGAGAATACTGATCTATACCCTATGTGTTGAGAGGAAGAAAAGAGGAGAAGGAAATTAACTTGCCTTCATAGAGCTCTCAAGGACACCAGGACTTGCCAGATACGGCAGAGGCCATTCTGGCGGGGGGTGGGGGTGGTGGACAGGGAGAGGCACCGAGCGAGGGAGGCAGGAAGGAGAAAAAGCAGTAGCTGTCGTCATGTGCAAAGGAACAAGAATCAGAATACTGAACTTCTCAGCAGCAAACTGAATATAAGTAAACAAATGTTAAGAGGACCTTAACTATTGAAAAAAATTTAAGGGAAAATGATCCTCAGTTTAAATTCATCCTAGCTGAACTTTCCACCAAATATAACAGAGCGGGGATATTTTCAGACATACAAAACTTCAAAGGATTTTCCTCCCATGTACCCTTTTCCAGGATGCTACCATATGACATGTTCCACTAAAGAGAGTCAGCCAACAACAGAGGAAGACAGGGGACCCAAAGCAAGACAGCTCAGAGTCAGGCTGACAGCTCCGCCGGCCCAAGGAAGCACCAGGACAGAAGGCCCGGAAGAACATCCCCAGAAAGTAATACGACGTTGATAGGATGGCACGATTGTACATAATTAGGGATTATTATCTAGTATGATAATTATGGCAGGTAGGGCAAGATTTAAAAAAAGGAAAGTGATAAGAGACTCTAGAGGGAAAAGACAGAAAGGAAGACAGTTCTCTACTTGGCTCTGCAGCACACAGTATTACATATTCATTAAAAAGTAAATGGACTGTTAAAATGACTTAACTAGAACTTCTGCTGCACACTGCTGGTTGCAGAAGTACTCTATGAATGAGCTCGCGATGGCCCCCCTGCTGTTCACTTCTTCACAAGCTAGGAACATTACCCCAAAGCCTGCTGATGACAAACTCAAATTTTCACACCTCCAATTGATTTAAATATGGTTCCAAAAAAAAGTATTTTTAGCCAGTTAGAGCCTACCTACTTTACATACCCTCCAAAACCACATTTGACATCTGCTAACCAAAAATGAACTGTAAAGGGCCTCAAACTGCCACTGCCCTTTGCAGCCCTTTGTGACCCAGAGACCCCACACCTTACTGCTGAATGACATCACCTAGGTATAAAAGCCCCTCTGACTTTCCCTTTCCTCCTGGGCGCTCCCTTGCCCTATCGCCCTTCTGGGCAGTGGTTCCATGCCGCTAGCCCTAGGAGGAATCTTACTGGGAAGGACTTCCCCTCTCACGCAACCCTGTCCACACACCGCCCAAATAAAACTTGTGTGTTACTGCCTCTTGTGATCTTGTCACTTCCTTGATCAATCCCCAACTCCCCCAACTTAATGCAAGAAGTTACAAAGGTTTGCAGGCTCAAAGAGGGAATACAGACCCTCCTCTCCATGGAGGACGTTGACACCACACTGTAAAAAAGACCAGGTGGGATGGGATATATATGGGACTATCTTTGGAAAAAACAATGTACCACAAAGATCAATATGCACAAATCAACTGCATTTTTATGCTGTACCAACAATTAGGAAAAACATGTTAAAAAAAATGCCACTTAGAATCAATGAACGGCAAATGCCTAAGAATAAAGCTAATAAAAGATGTGTAAGACCTCTACACAGAAAACTATAAAACATTACTAACAGAAATGAAAGAAGTCTTACATAACTGGAGGGACTTACCATGCTCTGAGCTTGGAAGAATTCTGCATTTGCCAGACGCACGTGTCAATTAGGTCAAGTTGGTTGTGTTCAAATATTTGTGTGTGGTGTGCTTTTTGGATTTTTTTTTTATATGTTCTATTATATGGGCTACATGAGGTATGTTAGTGTCCCTCTAAAAAACTGGATTTGTCTACTTTTCTCTTAGTTCTGTCAGTTTTTGTTTTCAGCCTATGCTATGAGGTATATACAAATTAGGAACTGTTACGTATTCTTAATCCAAAAAGTTACTCAAAAAGTTAACCCTTTTATCATTATGAAGTGTCCTTTATTTCTGGAAATGTTCAGTCTTAAGGTCTACCCTGTCTGATATTAGAACATTTATATCTAATAAAGGATTCATATCCAGAATATATGAAGAATCTCTGAAGTATTAATAGGACATTTTTTTTAAATGGGGAACTTCAAAAAAGAGGATATCTAAATAGACAATAAACATGAAATGAGTTCAACTTCATTAGTCATCAGGGAGATGCAAAATGAAACCATAATGATTTGCTGTTGCTAGCTAAGATATATGAAGTAAAAATAAAATTAAAAACACTGACAATACCAAGTATTGGCAAAACCCAGGAAAATGGAGCTCTTCTACACTTACGGTGGGAATATAAAAATGGTACAACTTTGGCAGTGTGTAACAAAGCCAAACTCATTCCATTCCAAAAGTGCACATATATGTGCACCAAAAGACATGGATATAAATATTTATAAAAACTATTCCTAAAAGTTCTAAACAGAAAATAACCCAATGCCCATCAATGGTTAAATCAATAAAGTATGGCCTATTCATACATAGATGCTCCTGGACTTATGACGGGACTGTGTACCAACAAACTCATCATAAGTCGAAAATATGGTAAGTCAAAAAATGCATTTAATACTCTGATAAACCCGTTGTAAAGCCAAAAACTCACAAATCAAACCATTGTAAGTCAGGGATGACCTGTAATTAAATATTACACAGCAATAAAAGTGAAGGAACTATTGTCACATTTACAATGGATCAATCAGTCTCACCATGTTGAGGGAAAGAAGCCATACACAAATGTGTATAAAGTCCAAAAACAGGCAAAACTAACTTACATGATGGAAGTCAGGAGCTAATAATTGGAAGAAGACACGGGGAGGCTTTCGAGGTGTGACAATGTTCCATTCATATGGGGGATGGTTATGAGCATGTATATTTTCTTAAAAACTGAGCTTAAATTAGTGGACTTTTTTTGTACATATACTGCAATAAAGTGTTTACTAATTTTTGGTCGGGTGCAGTGCCTCACGCCTGTAATCCCAGCAGTCTGGGAGGCTGAGGTGGGAGGATCACCTGAGCTCAGAAGTTTGAGACCAGCCTGAGCAAGAGCAAGACCCCATCTCTACTAAAAATAGAAAAATTAGATGGGTGTGGTGGCCCATGCCTGTAGTCCCAGCTACTCAGGAGGCTGAGGCAGGAGGATCAACTGAGCCCAGGAATTTGAGATTGCAATGATGATGCCGCTGCCCTCTACTAAGGGCGACAGTACAAGACTCGGTCTAAAAAAAATAATGATAATTCTAAAAATGCTTTAACTATCTAGGGAGGACGTGGTAAGAACACTAGTGGTAGGGAATGTCTAAAATTGATAAACTAATAGCTATGTAGGCACATTGTTTAAATATTAAGGTGTAACTACCCCAATTATTAAATAGTTTATAATGGTTGCCCTTAGAGATTTGGAAGGGACTGTTATGCAGGTTTTTGATACTAGATTTTTAAGTGACATGCATATGATATGTTTATAGAAAATATCAGACCATTCCAATTCCTCACAAAGGAAAAATTACTAATACAGGTTTTTAAAAAAGTAAACAGCTTCCTACAATTAACGATGCTAATGTCCATTTGAAAGGAGAAGAAAATTCACTCTGCTTCCAAGTACCAATTATGGATACAAACACCAAGTTTAAGAGTTAAAAAATTATATAAGGAAATGATAGATGCCGTAATATCACCAGTTTTAAACGAAATGTTAATCATTAAAAGAGGGCAGAAAGTGCAAACTCTAAACACATTTTATTCATTTAATGCACAGCAAACTACCAAGGTTGTTTACATACCTATTTTCTCATTATATAAAAAGTAGAAACTTGGTGTTAAAATACGGAGTGATACATCTGGGATGCAGTGTGTTGCTCATGGATGAAAGTTCTTATTCTTTGGTTTATCATTCAGATTAAATTACCACTTACCAATGTAATTGGTGGAAGACGTTAACAGAACTACGTAGAAAAAGATGTTCTATGGACAACCATGTTTTAGAGACACTGGATTTCTTTATTGTAGGCCTTCTTAGAACTGTCATTATGCTAAGGTACACTGTGATTCCCCACAAGGATCTTCCTCTATGCCTCCAATAGTGAGGTACTTTAGTATTTGTTAAATAGAAGAGGAGGGAAAAAAATTTTTTTAAAGCCCAAATTCGGTTTTTCAATAGCAAGAACCCATTACAAAAGCAATTAGGAGGTGGCTAGGAGAATACTTCTATTAGTAGGTTTAGGGTAACCCAGAAATCTGAAAATCTGAGACTTCCCTGTGCCTTAAAATCTTTCTATCTTTTGAGGTCTCCCGGCTATGTGGTAGCATTTGTCAGGTACACTAAAGATTTTACTGAACTTTTTTCTAAAAGAGAAATTCATTCAATTAAAAACCACATTTGACATTGGGTGCTGAAAGTGTTTTGTGAATTTATTTTTGTGTTTTTCAAGTCAAGACTAAACTACATATGTTTTCAAGTCAAGACTGAATTATATATGAACTACTCAGTATTTAGATACCAGAATTAAAAAATAACAAGCAAAAGTTGTACAGGATATCTGACTTTTTTTAATCTGAACAGAAAATAAGTAAGTATATAAGTTTGCTAAAGATAAATGGTAAAAACCGAATGTTATGTATTATGGAATCAGTATATCAAATTTATTTCGGTAGCCAATGATTGTTATAGTTAATTATGGAAAAAACAAAACCAGTTATGCAGAAACAAGAATATAAAATGCCCCCTTTAAACCCCAGTTTGACAAAACTGATTTCATATCTACCTTATTGATTATACTGTTTCATTTCTCCCTGTGCAAAATAATACATGTAGTCATTAATGGTGGTTTGGTAGGCTGAAATCATCTTCTCTTAGGATAGTTCAACATAATAATCCAAATATTAAAAAATTATTCAAGATTCACACAGATAAACCAGTGCCTGGGAAACATAATTTGCCCATGTACATAACAATTCTATAACATATTTTTAGACATAAAATCACAGTCAAAGACAGTGAGAGCATTGTATACTCAGTGCATTACTCCAGGTAGTGCATTCCTATGGCTCATCTGGAGTTGAAGACCACATCACCACCACACTTCTAATGAATGGGCTTCTAACACACAAATCTGTCCAATTCTTTAAAAAAAAATCTAAAGCTCTCATATGACCTTGAGCTTGACCTGTAAGGACTTTGTGTTTTAACATCCCAAACTTTGGGAAGATTAGGTGTGACATGTAGTAACCACTCTCGTAAGCGAGACTGTACATACACTTTCGTTATACCACCTCAAACAACTCAATACTGCAGACTGAGAAGGGCATATTTATCATTTAACTAAAGAAAATCCAAATGGCTTTCCTGGAGTCAGATGTACTCCAAGACATATACAAGGAATGAGTATAACTGTGGCAGCTAAAGAAATCTGCCACTGTGTAATAAATGCTATTGTGCAATGATGTTACACATTTTAATAATACATTATGATTTGTTTGTTTCCCACTACCATGGGGCACAAGAAAATGAAACTCAAAACTATCTTGTTAAAATAGGACAAGTCATGACCCCAGTTTTAAATAGGGCTCTTCATTGAAGGAAAAGATAGAGCCATTAAAGTCAAATTAGCTGACTTCAATGGTTTACATCCCAGGATGAATCAGGTTACACTGATTTAAGCCCAATTTAATTTAGGCAGGTTTTTAACCACAAGAATAAGGACATTCTTAGTACATATTAATAATTAAACCAACATATACACAATTAGCAATATCCTATATAATATTAAATGTTTTAACAATTTTTCTCAATTATTCTATATGTAGTTAATTTGTTGCTTTGTTTTTTAAAAAAACAAGCTCAACTTTATTTTACAATGTACTTTGTATTTCTAAGTGTATTTTGTAATTATTTCACTGAAGTAGGTACAGTCCTCTGGATTTCTCTAAGAGCCAAACTCAACTGTATCTTCTGTTATCTGTTTGAATTCATAATTGCCTCTGCCGTCCATACGCAGGTAGTACTATGGGAAAGAAGGCAGAAAAAAATCAGTAATTATGAGCGGATATATGAAAACTAAAAGATTTCCTTATAATTTTAAGGGAATCAAATCTATAAGCATCCCACAAATTAGAATGCTTCTCCAACTCCACCACTAAGGATCTGAACTCCCAGCAGAGTAAACTGTGCCAAATGCAAAACTGTTCAAATAGGGCATTCTTTATTCTTTCTTTAGCCTGATTCCCTACATCAGCTAGGAATTTCTAACTTAAGGCTTTTTATTTGTTTTTTGGTTTAGCAGAGGGGAAAAAGAGCTATACAAAATGCCTATATGTCCTATCCTCTGAAGATACTTAGGACAACAGTTAAAAAACCTTCTGTTTTTACCTAATGGCTTTTTATTTACAGAAAGATTTTTGTTTTTCCATTTTCTGTATTGCTATTTCTTAGCTATTCTGGCCTCTAACATTCCAGTTCTTTGTGTACCCCTCCTTCACACGATCACTGGCCTGAAAACTATTTTGCTACTTGTCTACCCATACCTCCAAAAGAAGAGGAAAGGTGAAACCCAAGTCCTCTCAATGTCATATGGCTGTAATGTTTATGAACCTCTAAGAAAACATAAAGCCTTGGGTGTATGTTAAACTCCTCCTTTGATTTCTAGTTATTCAATTTCCTGTTTAACCCATGAAAAATGGACAAATTATAATATGCCATAAAATAATAAAAGCAATTTTTAAAAGTCACACAGCTATACAGAATTTCATTATATTTTATTAAGTACTTTCATACAGGCTACCTCTTTGATCTTCACGGTAATCTAAGAGATAGGCAGGCAAAGATCAATAACTTCATTACATAAAGGAAGCAAATTAAGGCTAGAAACAGTGACGCCTGAACCCAGGCTTTCTGACTTCAAACCCCATCTCTTCATTTTATCACCTGTAGACTATAAGGTGATAGTCTAAACCACAAGGTTCTTTTCCTTTCTTTTTTTTTTTTTTTTTTTTGAGACAGAGTCTCACTCTGTTGCCCTGGCTAGAGTGAGTGCCGTGGCGTTAGCCTAGCTCACAGCAACCTCAAATTCCTGGGCTCAAGCGATCCTCCTGCCTCAGCCTCCCCAGTAGCTGGGATTACAGGCATGCGCCACCATGCCCGGCTAATTTTTTCTATATATTTTTAGTTGTCCGATTAATTTCTTTCTATTTTTAATAGAGATAGGGTCTCGCTCTTGCTCAGGCTGGTCTCGAACTCCTGAGCTCAAACAATCCGCCCGCCTCGGCCTCCCAGAGTGCTAGGATTACAGGCGTGAGCCACCGCCCGGCCAACCACAAGGTTCTTGAGGGTAAAAACTAATCTGCATCCCTTGTGACACTTAGCCCAGTAACTGGCAAAAAAGGTGCTTAATCAGGTATGTATTTTGTGGGGCAAGATATCCCTACCATTGTTCCAATTTTTCTCAAACCCTTTCTTTTACCTAAAATTTTTGTATCATTTAGGAAGGAGAAAAAAAAAGAAGAAGAAAGGAAAGAAGAAAGGAAAGAGGGAAGGGGGAAAGAAAGAAAGAAAGAAAGAAGGAAAGAAAATAAAGGAAATTAAACTTCGGTTACTTTCAGGTTTTGAGCACTTTACATTAAGAGTTGAAAAGAACTGCCACAGTGAGAATGGCACTGCTGGAGCCCCAGATTAAATAATACATCTGTGCCAATGCAAACCTCACTAGAAGATCTCTGTAAATTATAGTGATGACCTAATGAGTCCTATGTATTACAGTGCAATGATAAACATAGCTGGCATTATTCAGTCTCCCCTTGTGGTCCTGGCCTCTACTAAAAATGCCCCTCAATTTTTTGCCATCTAATTTTTCTGAAGACTTTTCCCCGCTCTGTCACTACTAGATAAGAAAAAGTTTACTTAGCTATGTTTGTTATAAGATTATGCAAATTTCAGTCAATTACTATACAACAGTCACTTATAAAACTGGAGAACCATCAACTGGTTCTCTAATCTCTCTCATACATACTAGGGATTATTTACATACATTGTAGCTTTCAAAACTAACAACTACTATATTTAAGAAAATTCTTTTATTTTCTAAAACAAAATCACTTTTTTTCCTTAGGGTGCATGTTTATAAAAGAATGCATGCCATGAAATCTATAATAAAACCATATTCACCTGAATTAACATATTTAAATATAATAAACTTTCACTGTACCATTCAATGAAAGAAATACAAACCTCATGGTGTTTCCAAAGAGATTTTCTATGTGACACAGTGAAAAGGGTGATGCCGACCTAATACAAAGAAAATGATTTGGGTTTATATTAATAACAGAGAGTCACAAATTAAACTGGACCATATATTTTAAACTGTCAAGATGACTGTACTCAGTGGCTATACTTAAAAATCAATGTCAAACAGAAAAAATTACAACCAATGCCAAATGTTTATACTAATGGAATATACAGGCCATCAACCACACAATAGAAACTAATAGGTACTGGCATTAGTATATAATTTTGTTTGGAGCAAAAAACATATCTCCTAGCATGTTTCCTATTTTATTCTGAAAAATATATGAAAAGAATATATAGACAATAAAAATAGCAAAAGGTTAAAATAAGGAAAACTTTACAGTATAGAACTGTCTATAGACAACTTGCTTCTCAAATTGGAAACTCTTGTTTTAGAACGTATCCTGGAATTCAGATTTTGTAAATGTATTATTTCACAACCACCCCCAGAGGGTTCTGAGGCAGAATTCTGTAATTAAACACATGAATGTTTCTGCCACCACACATATGGACACTGACATTGCAACAAAGAGTTTAAGTACCTTTTGTTAGTTCAGGCCAGGTTTTGTTGCCCAGTGAGCTTGCTACAACATCATTAAAATCTTTCTGGATTTCAGATTAGGAATAAAGATTTTCAGAAAAACACCGACACAGCTACATTTGCTCTGCATCAGTGGTTCTCAACTGGGGGTGGGGGTAGGGGTAACTTTGTCCTCAGGGCTGCAGTCCCCAGTCCCCAACCCCCTGGTCGACAACTGGTACTACCAGTCTGTTCCCCGTTAGGAGCCTGGCCGCACAGCAGGAGGTGAGGGGGGGAGGGGGGCAGGAGAGCGAAAGAAGCTTCATCTGTATTTACAGCCACTACTCATCATTCACACCATCGCGTAAGCTCTGCCTCCTGTCAGATCAGTGGCAGCCTTAGATTCTCATAGGAGCAAGAACTCCACTGTAAGCTGCGCATGCGAGGGATCCAGATTGCTCGCTCCTTATGAGGATCTAATGCCTGATGACCTGAGGTGGAGCCGAGGCGGAGATGCTAGTGGCGCTGGGGAGCGGCTGCAAATACGGATTATCATTAGCAGAGAGGTTTGACTGCACAATAAATATAATGAGCCAGAATCATCCCGAAATGTGCCCCTCCACCCCGGCCGCAGGTGAACATACTGTCTTCCAAGAAACCGGTCCCTGGTGCCAAAAAGGTTGGGGACCGCTGCCTCAGGGTACATTTGGCAATGTCTGGAGATATTTTTAGTTGTCACAATTGAGAGCACTGCTGGTATCTAATGGGTGGAGGCCAGAGAGGCTGCTAAATATCCTACAATGCACAAGACAGCACCCTCGCCCCAACTAAGAATTATGCAGACAAAATGTCCATAGTGCCAAGGCTGAGAAATCCTGGGCTAGGTCATTGTTTCTCAATCCTAAGTATGATAGCCAGGAAATTTCCATAATAATTTCTTAATTTTTTCATTTTGATGATAATTTTTTAAAAATCAGCAAAAGTATATTCAGGATCATTTTTATCATGACATTTAACCCACGTATGTGTTTATACTTCTACTTGCACAAAGTGATATAACTTAAAACTTAATGTGTCTTAAGTTTGGTTTTCCTGTGAAAGGTTCTTAAATTAGTTAGGAATTGCATAATAAAATAAGTAAGTATATTATCAGTATTCATGAAACATACATTTCAACTGTACAGTACTTTTCTGACTTTTGAAAGCTCATTTCAGATATTATTTCTCTGTTCATGATTCTACAATAATCAGATTAGATATCTACTTAATAAGGGCATTCTTTATGTTAGAATTACTTGAGTAAAATTTCAAAAGCAAAATTCAAAATAGAAGATCTGGACCGCAGATTCTATCTTTCCATAATAAAATTCCAAACCACTGGTTTAGTTTCAGTATAACAGTATCACAGGTCTCTTTAATGCTGCAAATTCAAAATCGTATTTAAGTTTTTGTATATTTAATTTATAAATTTATATTTACTTTTGTAGCTGTAAAAGAGCTCTCAGCTTAAGGAGTTCATACCTCATTTTATGTTTATACATGTTTAAAATTTATCATAGTAATTTAATTTAAATTATCACTAGGGCCCCATTTGAACTTTTTTCTTTTAAATGAAATCTATGTTTTATAGAATTTATACAGTCTTAGAGGGGGACTGATATCCTACAGCTAGAACCTAAGAGAAAATCTCATGGTCAAAATTACAAGCCACGAGCCACTAAATCGCTGATCAAATACAGACTATAAGGTTTTATGTATATTGAGAATACCACAGAGATCTCTAATACCTATAAATTTGAAAACCAATATGGACAAATGAATAAAAAATATTACCAGAACTGCTTCAAGGAATAGGCCATTAAAGGATAAAATCAGTAAACTCTTCCTACAAAAATGAATGTATCAAATTTATTCTTTAATCATCATACCAGTACTTCTGAAACTTTAATGTACATTCAAATCATCTGGGAATTTTGTTAAAATCCAGATTCTGATTTAGTAATGCTTGAAATTTTACATTTCTAAAAAACTCCCAGGTGACTGATGCTGCCGATCCACAACTACACTTTGAATCATAGAAATTCATATTATATATATACAACACCACCTTCTATATTTATTGTAAACTCCCAAAGAACATGTATCAAATGTTAAAATGCTTCTGTACCTCATTTCTTACACAGAAACTATAAAACAGGATATAACTCATTTTCTCAGGTGGTAACAATTCCTCAAAGAAAAGAAAAAAACAATGGAACCAGTGTAGACAGCCTCAGACTTGGCTACTAAAAGTAGCTTTGGTAAAATATTATTCAGGCCAGAGAAGATGAATTAAAAATTACCAACTAATTATTGGTTGGTTTTCTTGCTAAAAAAACAAATGATGTTTAGGTAAAGTTAATAGAACAGATTAAGAAAAGACCAGTTTATTAACTCTGAGTATATTTAATGAAGTAATGGGCCATATATTAGAATATAATTTCATATCTAAGAAATGGCTAAAGAAAATTATATACAGAATGCATTTATAATTTTTTCTCTTTTATTCCTACTAATTATCAGTTTAAAAATCTTTATTAAAGCAAGAAATCCTGTGATAGAAATTTGGTTACTTAATAGCTTGGAATCTTCTTTGGATAGATATTTGGTTGGACACTGGGAAAGCTGGGCAGGGGACGCAGCCCTGACACTAAGAACCTGCCACTCACCTTTCGACAATGACTGTAAATGTAGCCTTCCACATCCACGCTAACTGCACTCGTGCATTCATCCAAAATGGCAAACTGGGGTTTGTGATAAAATAATCTCGCCATCTGAAATATAAAAAGAAAATTTTGAATTCAACACATGCAGAATTAAAATTAATAAACTAGAATGAACTTACTTTAAATACACTTTTATAGTCTTATCAAGCAACGGTATAAAATTTATTCTAACTCAAAACCTACTTCTCAGAAATAGAAACAACATAAATAAGCATAACTGTTTTCATTGTCATCTTGAACAAACAGGAAAATGTAATTCATGGGGAGTATTTATTGCTCAGAGTAAAACAAAGACTTCAAGACAGATGAGATATGGGAGTTTCAAACTAGTGTGAAAGAAAGTTCACTAAACAAACAAGATTCGATGATATATATTTTAACCAAATTTTAGAATTCAGACTGTAGATGAGTAAGGTACCAAAATGTCTTTATTTTAAACATTCTGTTGCTTAAGCAATGGCACCAATTAATATTCCCACCAATAATTTTTTATTGCACCTGTTTTATATCCCTGTTTTCAGTACTGGTGTGCTCATTTTTAAAGCCTTTGCTAATTTTATAAATAAAAATTAACGTCAAGGTTGTTATAGCATACATTTCTCAGATTATCAGGAATGCTGAACATTTCCTCATATTTATTTTCCACATGTATTTTATTTTCTAGGGATTGTTTATTCTGATCCTTTGCCTAACAAATATTCCAATTTGTCATCTGCCCCCAACAAGGATCTCTATGTTGTAAGATCAAGGGACCTTTTTCTCTCCTTACCCAATTTATCTTCTCTGCAACATTCACTCAGATGCTCACTCCCTCCTTCTTGAGAAATGACAGTGAAACCATGTTCCTAAGTTTCCTTCCCCTTCTTAGGATGCTTTCTCAGTTTCTTTTCCAGCACTTTCTTTCCCACTTGACCATTAAATGTGGAAGCTCCTCTGGGCTATCTCTTAGGTCCTCTTCTCTTTTTCCCTATATTGTATCTAAGTGATCTCATCCAATCTTATGATTTCAAGTATCATTTACATTCTACAAACTCCCAAAATGTATCTTTTACCCATACTTTTCTAATTTCCAGATTGATACATAAAAATTCCTATTTGACTTTTTACTTGGAAATCTCACAAGCTTCTCAGACTTTAAAAGTCGAAAACTCAAATGTATTTTCTAGACATCCCCTCTAAAACCCATTCCTCCCGTAATCTTGGACATTTCAGAAAGCAACGCCATCATACAGTTGCTCAAGCTGGAAAGCCAGGAGTCCTCCCGCTCCTTCTCTTCTCCTCCTCCCTTCCACCCCGTCCCCATTTTTACAATGGACTAAAAAGTCCATTCAAGTAAGTTGTGCGGAGTTTAAAGTCCACTCGCTTTTCCTCACCTCCACCAACATACCCTTAGTCCCGAGCACTCTCAGCTCCTGCTCTAGTGTCTACGCACAGCCTCTGACCTCCTCTTCTGCTCCTCTCCTCTCCACTCTCCATGTAGCCAGAATCTCTCAGAAACGTGTATCAGAGAACTTCATTCTTTGGCTTAAAACCCTTCAACAACTTCCCATTTCGCTTAAAATAAAATTCAAACTCCTTATTATGGCCACCAAGGCCTGGCACAATCTTATTCCTACTCACTCTCTAACCTGGACATTCTAGCCAACATTGCATCGTCTCAACTGCTAGGAACAGGGTGTCTCAGGCTTTAGTTCAGTTAGTTCAGAGGCTTAGCACAGGTCATGCTTTCCTCTTGTCTCAAATGCCTTACTTACTCTGCTTCTTTTGTCTTTCAAATCTCTGCTTAACGTCACCTTCTCAGACAAACCCACCGTGGTCCCTAACCACAAGTCAAAGGTAGGCCCTTTCTGTAAAATGCCTGCAGCACTTCATATATTGTGAACCGCGGGTTTGTCTTTCTTTGCCTAGCTACATAGGCTGTAAGATTCACAAAAGTACAGACCGTTCTAATCACTACTGTATACTCAACACATATATGGCTAACATGCAAACATCTGATAAATGAATAAAACAAACAAACAGCTTTCTTGGAGTTTATATGTATTTGTCTGAGGTGAGGAAGGGGAAGCAGTAAGTACAGCCTATCAAGAAATTAAACTGAGCAGAAAATGAAAGGTACAGACCACAGGAGACTTTTGGATAAGGCAGAGTTTGCTTTTTGGATCAGAGAGGCCTGAAAATGTCTTTCTGAAAGAGAAGGACTAGAAGAGATGAAGTGGGGGCTGGGGGAGGGTGCATACCAGAAGGAAAGGGATGTGATAAAGTCAGAGAGGGAGGGCCCATAAAACACAGGTGGAGGCATCAGCCTTTCTTGAGAGGAAGGGTGACATCCCCCACGCACAGCAGAAGCGAAGTTAATGAAGAGGAACGGTCATGTGAAGGCATTCCACAAACCCCACGCCTCTGCACTCCCAAAGGACTCTGCATGCCTTCACTGCCGCACCGGCCACATTGCATGGCATTTTCCCATCGTGTGTCTCTCTCTCCCACTTTGCTGTCAGCTACTTGATGCCACAACAGAAGTTGATAGGTGAATAAGTATATGAACATTGGAGTTGTATAGTGTTCCTGAGCTTGACAAGCCTCCCCCCAAGCTTTAACTGGTGGTCTTTGCTTGGCAACCTACTTAATTGCACTAAAGTTCAATTTCCTCTGCAAAATGAGGCAGTCAGAGTTCTTATGTCACAGGACTGTTATGAGGACTAAGTGAGGTAACTTGTAAAGTGCTTGGCATATTTTCTTCCATCTAGTAAGCACTTGATAAAAATTATCTGTCATTTAACTGAAATAATACCCTTTCTTCTTTAAAAAGTAGAAGGTAGGTTATTCTTTCAAGTGTGGTAGGGTAAGTAACAAGGTAGAGAACCTAAGATTGGTAGTTTTTAAATGATTGTCATGAAGAGTGAGAGACAGAGGTAAAAATAAGTAAAATGACTGCTGAGACAGGCTGTGAGCCCTCTAAGAGGGGCACCATGAAGGCACTGTGGCGCTGATCCATACATACATCATTGTCTGATTTTTTTTCAGCTGTGCTATGAAGCCTGGGTAGAGAAATACCAAGGCAAACAACTGTTCTTGGGTTGGGGTTTAGGTAATATGATGAAACAAAAAGTAGGAAAGGAAATTAAGAGAAAGGGATCATTTGTTCATTCCTCTAAGAAATATACCGTGAGTCGTCTCCTATGTGCCAGGCCCTGGATTATGCAGCCTGTACTGGGCAGGAGAGGAGGCAGAGTCAGAAGGGGAGTGATCCATTGTAAGAAAAGGGAGGAATCAATATTCTAGGACTCTCAGGGAGTCTGAAGAAGGGGCATAGTTATCAATTTAAGGTAAAAGAAAAAGATTTATAAGAACAGATTTTTTAAAAAACACTACAAATTTTCTAACAGTGGTATCTCTGGTAAAGGGGCTTGGATCCCTTCATACTTCTATAAATATACCAACTTTTCTATCATACGTACTTTTTCATAATTCAAAATAAGAAAACTTGTTACTAAAATGGAAGAGCAAGAATGATACAGTGGAAAAGCTAACTTTTGGTCAGAGAGTAAGATATCCCAACTTATAATATTAGCTGGAGCAATCCTGGCTGATGATGGCTGGGCCTAAATGAGTGCAATGGAAATAAAGGAAATGTCACCAGATGCTTCAAGGGATAATGAGAGAGGAGAACTGGGAAGACAGCCACCTAAAAATTGAAGGCAATATAAGGTATTGGTTCAGAGCAAGAGCTCTGGTGTCAGACACCCCTGCACTTGAATCTCAGCTCTACCCCTTAGTAGCTGTATGGTATTAGGAAGTTGCTTAAGCTCTCCATGTCTTTCCCTGTCTGTATCTGACTTTCCAGGGCTGTCAGGAGGATTGCAAAGGATCTGCCATCTGAACTGATCTTTCCCTCATTATCCCAGTGCACTTTCCTTGTAGCTATAATTGAAGGCTGGCATTACGGTGACTATTTGGAACTCCTACCTAGATTATAAGGGCAAGCACCTAGCACAGTGCCTTGCACAGAGGAGATTCTCTGCTAATACTGCAGAAACTATACCATTTAATTTTTTTCACTGTTAAAATAATGGATTAATAATCTTACTATCTTATATTTATGCTGACTTTTTTCAAGAGACTTTTAAAAGGGATTTAAAATCTGTTCATTGGATCTCCCTTTGTTCAGTACCATTATTCCAGTCCCTCTCATGTGCCAAATTCAAATCTTGACCTTTCTTACCCAAGGGAACTTTCAGTTCATTTGTTTTACACCAACTTTCGTTCTTACAGAGTCACTGTTTTAAGTGATTAGGCAGTTCAAGTCTGTTCTTCCTAAAAATTATGTCTACTTTTCCCCCAATTTATTACTTTGACAATTTTCAATCCTGCCAAAAAAATGAAAGAATAAAATGAACACATATATACAATCTTTACCTAAAGGTACCAATGTTAATATTTGTTGCATTAGCCTTCTCTTCCTCCCCCTCTGAAACAGAACAATAGGCCCTCCTTGAAACTTCACATTCGATTCCCCAAACACTGGCCTATACAGAACGTGCCCCGTCAATGGCCTGGTCATGCTCCAGCTCTGTGTGCAGCAGTGTCATGGGTGAGCTTTCCCCATTTCCCAAACTCTATCGCGGTTCATCTGGTTTTACAGGATTCTTCCCCCCATCCCCTTAACTCTTCCAAGATATCCTCCTGTTGCTCTAGGCACACCCTTGAATTTCTAATAAAAATTACCCCCCTGTACCTTTATACCACACACAGAGAATTCCTTAGTTAGGCACATTCATTATTCTTTCTCTGAGTTTCCATTGTGTCCATTTGGGAACCATATCCTTATAATTTCTTTGAAGTCATAGCACAGAAATTTAAATTTGTTTTCTTGACTTACAGCTATTTCTATAGTCTTCTTCTAAATTGACTCTAGGAATGCCCAGTCATTTCAAATTTTCATTCCTTCAGCCCAATTTCCATTTTGAACATAGTTAATATCTCTTTTCTTTCATTTATAATTCATTTTTCACACTAGATTAATCTCATGTTACAGCACTAACCAGGCAAAACACAGTATTAGGTTAAGATTAACTTCATACAGAGTGGGTATGATTTTGGGAAAAACAACCTGCAGAATAAGGGAGCAGGAGGCAACAAAAAGGTAAAACATAACCTGAAGATAATGGGTAAGAAATGCCAGCATAAGCCATTTCTTTTCCTTTCTTTCTTTTGGCTATAGTTTTCTCTAATTTCCATAAGGCTAACACTCTGGGGGAAAAATATCTTTGGATCTACTCAAACTATGATATGAATAGTTAAAAAAAAAAATGACTCTTTATAAAGTTACTTCTCTTAACAGGGTACCCAAAGTATCATTATTTTTTTTTTTTTTTTTTTTTTGAGACAGAGTCTCGCTCTGTTTTCTGGGCTAGAGTGCCGCGGTGTCAGCCTAGCTCATAGCAACCTCCAACTCCTGGGCTCAAGTGATCCTCCTGCCTCAGCCTCCCAAGTAGGTGGGACTACAGGCATGCACCACCATGCCCAGCTAATTTTTTCTTTCTATTTTTATTATTTATTTTATTTTATTTTATTTTTTTGAGACAGAGTCTCACTGTGTTGCCCGGGCTAGAGTGCCGTGGCATCAGCCTAGCTCACAGCAACCTCAAACTCCTGGGCTCAAGCGATTCTCCTGCCTCAGCCTCCCAAGTAGCTGGGACTACAGGCATGCGCCACCATGCCCGGCTAATTTTTTCTATGTATTTTTAGTTGTCCAATTAATTTCTTTCTATTTTTAGTAGAGACGGGGTCTCGCTCTTGCTCAGGCTGGTCTCAAACTCCTGAGCTCAAACGATCCTCCCGCCTCGGCCTCCCAGAATGCTAGGATTATAGGCATGAGTCACCGCGCCCAGCCCAAAGTATCATTCTTTATATGTAGTGTTTAGTATATATTTTTGGTTTGAGATCAACTTCGTCATGACAAAAATTAAAACAGTTCCTTTCAAATGCTTCTTTGTGTTAGGAAAATTTAAGAATTCAAAATAACTTTAAGAGTAGTACACACTGAGCCTTGAAACAATGATACATATAATAATGGAGGGAAATGGCAAGAACAAAGACTAAAATGATGATAAATCAGAATGGATAATCTCTAATATCTTCAGCTATTTCAGGTAGAATAGCTCAAGTGAGACAAAAGAGACGTCTATTAGGAAAAGGCACTGAAAGAAATTTTGTAATCCAACTGGGATTACCATATATCCCAGGACCAAAAAGTTACAAAGTTTCCCCTTTTAGAAAAATGGATTAATAGTATATAATTGGATCTGCACCTTTTCGTTTCACAGGTACTGGCAGTATACTTACAAATCTTTCAGAATTCCAAATTTACATGCAAGTTAAACATTTTCAAGCACTTCTATTATCATTTAAACTAATCCATACTGAAATAATTGCAAAATAAAAAGATAAAAGATAAAATAAAACTTTGTGTCTTGAGTAATCAAAATGCTGGACTCTAAGAGTGACTTTACCACCAGTTGCATTTTTGTGCAATGTCTTCAGAGTATACTTACTGCCATTCTTTGCTTTTCTCCACCACTGAGTACATCCATCCAATCCTGAACACTGTCCCAGCCTCCTTCACGTTCAAGGATATGACCCAACTGGACATTGTCTAAGTATTCCTTCAGTACCTTTCAGCAAAATGATTAAAGATAAAACCAAGCTTAATATAAACAAACATTTTCAAATGCTTCATTTTTTAAACTGGACTGACTATAATCCCACTGCCAATACCACTTCAGAAAGAACGTGGCACAAGCCCTGCACTTTTCTGCTTCTATCTACACTAACCTTGCCAAAATATGTCTAGCAGCTTAGAGAGTAACACTATCGTACATAATTAAAGAATGAGGGCAATGAGAAAACAAACAGTACGACGATAAAGTTAAACACTCAATGATTCGTATTCAAGCAAAGTGGTCATCATCTTACCTCAACTTGGCAAGTTGTAATTAATGGCTTTGGAAGGCTTTATAGGTTAGGATAAACTACATGGCATTTAAAATACTTAACTGATTAATGGAGTATTTTCAGTAGATCTAGGACATAAATATTCCCTTACTTGGTCAGATATCCCCTTGTTTTTCTGATCTTCTCTTCCATCTGGATATATCACTTGGTCTCGAAGTGTTCCAAGGGTCATATAAGGTCTCTGATAGTGGCAGAGCAAAAGTCATTAGAAGTTAATTTTTTTAAATAAATAAAAAGATCTTTAAATCAAAATAACCCAAACTAGGTCTTACCTGAGGAACATAAAATAACTTTCCTCTCTCAGGTTTAGTTAGACGTCCTCCAAAAAGAGGCCATAACTTTAAAAAGAAAGGAGAAAAGGGAGGAGCAATTGTAAAAATTCACAATGTGACAGTCAGTATGACAAAATAAGATTGCAAAATTCTGAGTTTGGTTTGGGATCAATTGTACTTACTTCACCAAGAACACGGAAAAGTGAACTCTTTCCACAGCCATTTGGACCACAAATTAGAACATTGGCCCCAGAACGAACCTGAAAGAAAATTAGGCTATGAATTAATTAGATCGAAAGAATACATACTCAATGAACATTTCCTTGGAGTCAAATAGCTCTTTGCTAATTATAAGCTATTAAATATTTGTCAGTAAATGTGATGTTAGGTAGAACTGTGAAGAGGCATGGTAAAGGGATGTTCTACTTTTGTTTGCTTTCAATTTTTACTGTTGTATTTTTTCATTCAAAAATCATTATTGACTGATATCATCAACTTAAGATACAAAGAGCTAATGCTTAAAAAAATTTGAGAATTCTTGAAAACAATAAATGCATGTATATATACAGTCTCTTTTAAAAAACAGAATTGTATTACATAGACTGTTCTACAACTTGCTGTTATTATTTAACAATATATCACAGATAGTCTTTCAGGTCAGTATATATTCAGATTCTCCTTTAATGCCTGCAGTACCTTCCCACAGCAGGATATATCATAATTTAGTTAAACACTCCCCTTTGGTTAAATATTTAGGTCATCTACATATTGTTTTCTTCCTTTAGATAACACTCCAATAAGCCTCTCAGTCAGCAAGTAAACTTCAGCACTACTGAGAATGTTTCTATAGATTAGATTCTTAGAAATTAGAAGTGCTGGATCAAAGTATAGGTACATTTTAAATACTTACAAGTGCCACTAAATTATTCTGTAACAACACAAAGATAAATGAGAAACTGTAAAGAGTAGTTAAGTTCTAGACTTATGGTGTTATGAGACCATAATCAGTTCTATAAAAGATCAGAAAATCTGTTATAATTCTAGCATACAACATTAAACACCAATAGCACAACAGGAAAGAAGACATTATAGAGCTACGGGTTACTTCAGTAGCTATGTAACCTGTCTTTGATAATTTTTCAAGCTGGTTAGCCTTTAGGTTC
>RJWJ010019615.1:0-30048 GCA_004363605.1 Indri indri | reverse complement strand
AGAGCCTATTTCCATGTAAGTTTATATTCTGAGGTTCCGGTGGATATGAATCTTAGGAAGACACTATCCACCCCAGTACACCTGTCTGCCATCTTGCCAAATCAGTGTTGCTCAGCTATGTGATCTAAAACATACATTGGATTGTGTCACCTGCCTGTTGCCCTCAGAATACCATCCAATGCCTTGGTCAGCCTCTGCGCTCAATGGGTCAAGCTGCCTCTTCAGCCTCAGCCCAAAGCACACCTCCCTGCGCCCACCTCGCCGGCCTCCATCCTGTGCTGGGTTGGCTCCTCTAGGCCTGTGCCTCTGCTGCTCTCTCTGCCTGGGGCAGACCTCTGACCTGGAGCAATTCCTGGCACAATGCATAGCAGTTGGAGGAATGAATAAATTCAATGAGCAATGATCATTTCATAAGCGTCTACGGTATATTCATCTGTGTGCCCTGTGCTGGGACTCGGAGGAGAGCATGTGCCCTGTCCAGCTGGGGAAACGGATCTGTAAACAAGTCATCAAGTGCAGCGAGACAGAGGCAGTAAAAGATGTCTGAGCCGATAGCCCTGGAGGCCCTGGGGAGGGAAGAACCGACTTGGCCCGTGGGACTGGGAGGGTGTCAGGGAGAGCCTCCTGGCAGAGAAGACTTTTAAGCAGAGTCTGGGAGGAAGACGTTCAGTCTGACTCCCAGCTGCCGGGAACAGAGATCCAATCGAGTCACTGCGAAAATGGAAGGAGGCTGGTTTCCCTCCCAGGGGGCTTCTAGACCTGGGTGTATCTGCAGAGGCTCTGAGCCGGGTCTTCTCCATCCCGGGCTGTGTTGCTCTCTTTGTTGAGAACTCAGGCAACCATGCAGAGGGCCCGGCTGTGAAGATTGTGAGTTTTAGGAGAAACACACCCAGACAAGAGTTCATTTCCTCTTCCGGGAAACAGGGAACTGCACTAAACCTCTTCCAGAGTGTTTTTGTGAGGGTAAACTGAGGCAATGCATACACTGTGCTCAGCACATAGAAACACTCAAAAGCATTCGGCTTTGCCACTGTTGTTACCTTCATCATTACCAGTTGCCTTCTTCCTCTTGCTTATTGCATTTGCATCCTTGGAGATTCACCCGGCCCAGCATCCTTCAGCCTCTCTATAAACATCCCTTTTTCCTTTAGATCCTGCCAATGGCTGGCTCAGGCTCTTAATGTCCGAATTCAGATGACCAGAAAATAAAAGAGAAGCTGGCTGGCCAGGAGTCCACAGTCTCAGGTCACAAGGTCGCCTGTGGTTGGACCGCCCTTGGTCTAGGATGACCCTTCCTTTAGATCCCTGGGATGGAGAGGACGGGCCGGCATGGCAGGGCTGCCTGGCCCCCGGGACTGGGCTGCCCAGTTCCCCTAAGGACGGGTTAGCAGACACAGTCACCTGAAATAGGCCCAGCACTGAGGGCTAATTGGGCAGAAGAACCCTCAGGGAACAAAATAGCAGAGGACAGAGACCTGTGTTCTTGCATTATCCTCTGCTTAAAGAGAGACTCCAGGGAAAGGTCCTGACTCAATCAAATGAGGCAGAAGGGGCTCAATTTCCCAACCTCTGCAACCCTCTCCTGTGAATCCTGCTGTTGAGGAACCCTGACCGGCCCTGGGGACTTGCCAGCCACGCAAATTAGCTCTGGCCCCAAACCCTGGTCCAACCCTGCCGGGGCATGGCCAACCCCCAAAGAAATCACTCTGGAGCCAGGTCTGTAGGTGCAGCCTAAGGGCTGGGGAGCCTTTGTGTGTCCCCATCTGCAAGCCCAGGCTGCCAAAACATATTGGGAGCGTAATGAGAAATAACGGAATCAAAATAATGTAAAGGAAATAAGTGCTGAAGAGGATAATCAACATCCTTTCCGAATAGATTTCCTGCCAGGGAGACGGGAGCAAGGGGAACGTGTTACCCCTGGGGCCCAGGCAGACAGTGGTCCTGGAAAGGAGAGGAAAAAAAATAACTTCCTGGAAGAGAGTCTTTTAATTGTTCTTTTAAGAAGGAGGCAGGAGCTGCCAAGGCCCGGAACGAGTGCCCTGTTATTGGGGTGATGGCATTTGCTCAGCCGTGGGGGAAGCAGAGGACCCCCCATGCACAGGCACGGGCCCCGCAGCGATGGCTGCTCGGGGAGCGTGGCTTGAGTTCGGCACCCGGGAGGCGGCGTGGACGTGGCAGGTCACCCACGTGCCGGAGGAGGGTGGGCTTTGGAGAGCAGCTGGGGCACCTCTGTAGCATGGCGACTTGGGGCGACTTCCAGGCTTTCTCCAAGTGTAGCTTTCTTCCTAACAAATTCGAATCCTGCCTCATCTGTGAAACCTCATCAGTAAGAATCTTAGGCACCGTTTCGGCTGACTACAGGGCTCGAATACGATGATACGTGAAAACTGTGGTTTACCTACTCTCCTCTCTCTTACTCACTTTCGTTCCCTCTCTCTCTCCCTCCCCTGCCTCAGTCCTGGGAACAGGGGGTGCATTTGCTTTGCCCACCAGCCCCCTCGGGAAGCAGAGGACACGCTTTGGAACCAGGACAGAAAACCTGCCGTGGTCACTTTTCCGTTTCATTCTTCCGCTCGCCCCCCTGGGGCTGGCCTGGGCTTCAGCTCGGGGAGCCGGCCCGGGGGGACCCGAGCTCGTATCCAGGGCGCCCCCGTTTCACTCCCTGCTCTACTTCTCTTCGTGGTCTAACCACAGATGTTTCTTCCAATCTCATATTTGAAAAGTCTGCCCCTCGTTTTCACACCATTTCCTGCCAACTCTTTATGACAATCTTAACAACTGCCATGAAATTAAACCTTCTCACCTTAACAGAAACAGCAAGCGGGCACCCCGGGGGGAGTGTGTGGCTCCCCTCGTTTCTCCGGTTGTCTTTTGGGCCTCATCCTTCAGCCCCGAGCATACAGCTCAGGATAAAAACACAAATAAAACAACCACCATAATGAAATAACTGGCTTATTGAGCACTCAGTGCTTTCCATTGCTTCATTTATTCTCCAACCATCCCTGAGAGGCATGATATCATTCACCCCATTTTATAGATGAAGAAACTGAGGTGCTCAGAGGTGAGCAATTTTCTCAAGGTCTCCGCACTAAGGTTCGGGGCCAGGATCTGAGTATTGAGGTGGACTGTGCTCCACTGGAACATGATGCTTTCTGCCAATTAGCACACAGGTAAGAGTGAGAGCGGAGAAGCAACAGTGCACCCTGGCAACGTGTTGGATGCCAGAACAGTTGTCGGGACCTCTGTCCCGAAATAAATCCAGTGCTTGAGGGCTGAGAGTCAGTAGCCCAGAAATCCCCTGATAAGCATCTTGGGGCAGGTAGGTGGCCTTTGAACGACAGGATCATTGTAGGATGCCCGGTGTAAGCAAACCCTTGTCCAGGAGAAGTGACCCCACCCGTACCACGTTCCAACCTGGACCTGAGCCGCGGCCCAGTTAGATTATCACACCGCACAAGGACAATTCATTTCTCAACCCCTATCTTATCTCCCTGATCTCACAAGCCATCTCCAAGTTTACTTTCTGGTTCCCAGTTCCAAGCACCGGCAGCTCCGTGGCAAGAGCTCAGACACCCCTGATTCCGAGTGGCAGACGCACACTCCAGAGCTGGCTGCACGCTCCAGGCCAGGTTTTTCATAATGGGTTTTCAGAGCAGCCTGTTCCGTGATGTGTAATTGTTAGCAGTTGTAAAAAGATAACTCACATTTTTAAAAGCTTAAAGCTTGCTCTGTGCAGATAAAAACTGTGACAAATTATGTTCCGAAAAATCATAAAAGTAGAGAGAGACATGTTAATAACCAAAGGTGGCGTTTCATTTAGAGGTCAGCCAGGGCTATTAAAGTGGTCAGGAATTTCAAGCTTTGGCAGTTGTGATTTGACCATATCACTTATCTCCTCCAGCCCATGCCTAAGTATCTCTCTCTCAGTGAAAAAATAATCCACAGACAGTAATATGAGAGGTCAGGGTAACTGGGGAGAAAAGCAATATTGCCAAAATAAGCCCAGCTTTCAAGGAGAGCCGTTCAGATTCAGCAAGGCTGTTTATTGCTTGGGCTACCCCCATATACCTGGAGATACACTTGTACACACAGTCCCCAACATGCATGTCCAGGTGCGCGCGCACACACACACACACACACACACCCCTCGTGAAGTAGCCACGTGGAGATTTTTCTAGAAAAAATGAGAAAAATGATCTAATGATCGTGTTTAAATGATTTAAACTAAATTGTTTAAAAACAATTCAATGACAAGTGTGGAAAAGACCGTCCGGTTTTCCCAAACTTAAAGAAAAAAAAGGTATTCCTGTAGCCAAGGTAGAAGCAAATCCAAAAGATGCACGACCTTCAGCCCGGGGGAGAGACTCCAGGGTTTCACATCCCACAGTGGACGAGAAGGAGTTGGGTGGACTCTGACAGTCAGCTGCTTTGAAAATAGGAGATTGGCAAGAGGTTGATTGAGTCTATTTAAATGTTTGCCACCTGCACCTGTATCTCCCACAACCAGACAAGTCTTATAGTCTCGGGAGGGATCAATTTTCTGGGGTAAATTATTGTATCTGAAACAGACATATTCCACGCTGCACAGACTGAGATGGAAAGGGGTCTCTGGATGAGACAGCAACAGTAAGACAAGGTAATCAAACCAGTCTTAAGCACGGACCTTGGGAAAAGCCCGAACTGCAGGTCACGCTAACTGAGTTTAGGCTTTAGGATGACTCAGTTGGGTACAGAGAAGCAGGTTGCTTAACTTCTCTGAGCCTTGGTTTTGTCACCTGTGAAATGGACATGGGAACGTGTGTAAAAGATGCTAATGCGGTGGTTCTGGGGCAGACACTATAATCCCCCAGCCCCTTTCCTCGACATATTCTAAATTTTCCTGTATGTTTCTGTGTCCTGAAGAGATCAGCCAGTTTCAGTCATTTTTTGAAAGCACTAATTTTTTATGCCATTTTATTGGCTGTTGTTTCTTGGCAAGAGATAAGGGAAAACAAACAAACAAAGGTTTATATTTAATAGAGAGCTCTGCTGTGATAAAGAGATTGCTCATAGTTGTTTGTTTTTAATATACATAATACACATCCAAGAAAAAATAAAAATAAAACAGCAAAATGGCCTCTACATGTTGCAGAAAAGTAGCATGTAGGCTGCATGCGGTAGCAGGTGCATTTGCTCTGAGAGCCCTCCATTCGCAGATGATGTTCTGTGGTAAGAAATGCATCTAAGAGCAGACATTTGGCTTTTTAAATATCTACATGATTTAGCTTTACTATAATGTAGAAATCTTAACAGCCAAGAAATATCAACTTTCTGCAAAGGCTGTAAAATTCATGCTGTTTATGCACAGGCCAGACCAACACATACAACCTGGGCAAATATATGTAGCCAAGTTTTAATGCACTATAAATAAACATAATTGTGCATTTATTTATTTTAATTCTTCATAGATCTTCTACACCACTTAAGCATTGAGAAAGGGGAAGTAAGTGGAATCAGGAGCATGGACACTATAATTTCGCACTAAGTCTGAAATGAATCCTTAACAAAACTCAGTGGAAATATTGACACAAGAATCTCACCACGGTTACAAGCTCACTGTGTTTTTGCCTGTTTGTAAAGAAATGATTACTATTTATTATTTGTTTACAATCTACTATGCACTGTGCTAACAGCTGGGGGAGTCACTGACTACAACTTCTGCCCTCAAGGAGTTAAATTAATAAGAGATTACCAATATCTCTTTGTTGGAATCCTCCTCACACGATGAAGATAGTCGTAATTCTTAAATATCACTTGTAAATATTTGGTTTCATTGAGGTTACCAGAATTACTTATAAGTAGCAATTATTGGGAATGAATCTCAAATATTCTTGACCTAGACATTAGAACTTTAGTTCATTCTCTTTATCCTATTTAAACATACCGCCCTGCTCAAAAGTCTAGGCATATATAGGTGATCAATAAGTACCCGTTATTACATTATTGTAATAAAGACTGTGCACACACACACACACACACACACACACTGCCTCAGAATGGAATTCACTGGTCACCATTGCCTTACCCAGCATGCATTGACTAGTCACGTATAATGATGGACCAGACTTAGAGCAATATCAAGATGACGCTAATAACTTCCCATTGGGACTAACGCTTTGACCTGGTGGTTTTTGTTTTTCTCCTTTAGTCGTGGATGTTGGGATTTTAAGGATGGATTTCCATCTAGCTAGTAAGGATATAAATAGATATCAAAAACAGAGCCTCCTCTGGCCCTGTGTGCATTAAAATGACTTTTTATCTCTTAGACACACTTATGGGAAGGGTTAAAAGGGCAGAGATGTGAGATGAACAATCGAATGCAAATGCTTAGTACAAGGGAGGGCGCCATTGTTCAGTGGGTCTTGGAGGAGAGAATTTTCTGCTGTTGCTGAGTGTGTGCTGCAGGCTTCTGGAATGGTTAGGAGAGAATTTCCTGGCTTTAATAATGGAAGATGATAATAATGACAAAACCAAAAACAACAGGCGTAACTTTTTTTCGGCAGACAATTCATTCTGGGAAAATCTTTATTTGAAGCCTTAGGATACAGTTAAACTGTTGAGCAACTCAATGACTGAGCATATAGCCACCTCTAAAGCCAGGTTAGCTCTTAACGGCAGTTAATGTATGACTTGGAGAAAGTTCCTCAGGCTCTCTGAGCCTCAGTTTCCTCTTCTGTATGATGAGGTTGGTCATGTCAACCAAACTGAGTTTTTATTTATAATAACCTAATCTCTCTGGTTGGAACGCTGCCTTTTGGCTCTGAGGATGTCTCATGGCTTGTCTTTTGGGTCTCACCTTTTGTCACCTTCTCCGAGACATCCATGGCCCCCTTTCTGAGTATGTTGTCATTAAGCTGTGTCCCGTTTCTCCTCCCCTCCATCATCATGCATCACAATTTGTGATTGTATATTTTATACAATATAAATTATGTATGTGTATATAATTACATATTTATTTACCTACTTATTTTCTTTCCTCTCCCCCTAAACTCCTATCTCTGAGGACAGGCTCATGGTTTCCATCCGTCAGAGCCTAATAAAGTGCCGGGTGCCTAGTAGGTGTTCAGGAAACAGCTATTAAATATTAATAAATTAATGAATGTTGAAAAATCAAGTTAAGAACTAAGTTAAGTATGTAAAGTATAATCTTATTATTTAAAGCCATAAAGAGATACATTCTGGCCTATGTTACAAGGGAAAGTTTGGAGTTTATCTTTTCACTTTCCTCATTTTTTTTTCTTACATAGAGAACATATAGAGCTTAAAATTGAAAAAAAAAAGCATAATTTTATGCATAAAAATGAAACGAATTTTAAACCTTCACTTGGGCAGAGATAAAATTCATATTAGAATTGGCAGTCCGTTAATCACTATGCTCGGTGTAATCCAATGAGCAACTCTGCTCCCTTTATAAGTTAAATTGATTCATACATATTGGCAAGGTAGCTATTTCCCTCAAAGGGAGTTGGGCTGTATATTAATATCTTATTATCCTTTTTATGCTCAGGTGACATGATCATTATTTCATCTCAGTCTGTTTATAAGAATAAATGCCTTCGTATGGGGGTATTGAAAAAACCCCACCTATGTCTAGCAATCTCTCAAGGGAACTACATGCAAAACCCTCCCCTGGCCTTTGACTATAGTTGTTCTCTGCAGACCTCTGCTGATCATGTCTCCAAGGTGTGTTCCCAGCAATCCACAGCCAGACCCCATCGTTCAAATATGACTCCAGTGTGTTCTTCAGATATTCCTTCTGCCCCAGTGCATATGGTAGAACTTGCCTTAGAATTTTGCTTGCAGGAGCTGTCATTGATGAACAACTGGTCAACCCCTGACTGGAAATGTGCTCAAACACTATCTTATGAGTGGGTTGTGTTTATTGTTGAAAATTGGGAAGATTTCCTTTTATGTGTAACTTTGTTTTGCTCTCTTCAATGCTGCAACTTTGCACTGAGCAAAGAATCTGAAACAGAATCTTCCTGGGCAGGGGAGGAGGAGTGGAAAGGCTGGGGTTACATACACCTTAGCATCCTAGTCCCTTTTCGTGATGATCATAGCTGCCCAATTCCTGCATCAACTAGCTTGAGTCTCCCCATTCTACTGACGAGGAAGCCAAAACGATGAGCGGTAACTACCCAAATCACACAATCAGGGCTGGGTTGGGGTCGAATTCCTTAAGGGATGGTCTCCCATCATCTCTATCAGTGAAGATAATCGAAAAGAAGGAAATCCCGTGGCCAGCGCTGGGCACTCAGTCATGGTGTCCATCTTCAGCTGCTGAGCAAGAAACAAAGTAGGAAATTGGAAAACATGACTTGGCTCCAAGAAGCAAAAGTAGAATTCACTTCAAAGTTAGAGATTGATCTTGAACTGCTAGGAAAAAATTCTAGAGCTCTCCAATTCTCCCCTTCAGTGAGTTTGAATTCCCAAAATCTGGGGCTGACCTTTGCTCCCTAGGAGTGGGCGATGTGGATAGGAAAGGAAGAGGTCAGCTGTGAGTTTGAAGGGGCCCCTTCTGCAGCCGTGAAGGGGTTGGCTATGTGGATATGCAATGAGAGGAATGGAGAGTCATCACTATAGGGCAGAAAACACAAAACTGGAAGAAATCTCAACTTCATCTTCCCCATACTTCCCCACGCAGGACTTTCTACTTCAAAGTATCTGGCATTTCTTTCCCTCTAGCTTTGAGGGACTTGCAGCTCTCACTGTTAGTTTCTGATCTCTTCCCTCAATAGAAACCATCTACCATTTAGCCTCCACATGTTGATCTACCTCTGTTTTCCAGAACAATTTAAAAATAACAGTCGAGGTACTTCAAAAAGTGTGCATTCTCTTGGGAAGGAACATTGACCCTCTTGTATTTCTTTCCTCACCTCACCCTCCAGGACTCTTAGCCAGAGCCTCAGGTTGGGACGATTCAGAGCTTTTGCCAATAAGAATTGCAGGAGCAGTTGAGCCCCCGCTTAGAACAGTGACTCGCAGACAGTAGCCGGCACCACGATCACTCGGCAGGTGTGGTTATAACCCGGCTAGCTGGGTTCCAGCCCCAGAGTTTCTGATTCAATGGGTGTGGGTGGGGCAGGAGAATTTACATCTCTAATAAGTTCCCAGGATAATGCCAGGACCATGCTCTGAGAACAATTGCCTTAGCAGCTCAAGTTCAAATGACTTCTTTGCATAAAATTGCTCCCCATGACCAAGTCCCTTCCATGTGGAAGGTCTTCATAAATTGGAAGACAACTCCTGAATCTTCACTTCTCTGGGGTGAACATCCTCAATCTTTTCTAGTGATGGTTAGACAGAATGCTTTCCTGCTCTAGGGATCTGCATCCGGATTGCGTAGCCCAGGAGGAGCCCTGTTTCCCCTGATCTGCGCCTAAGTTGACTGAAGGTTTCTAACATCATGCTCGATTGCTATCTTATGCTTAGCATCACCCATGCCCATGGGGTTTTTCACCAGTGACTTTGCAGACAGAATTCTATATATCTTGTACTTTTGGAAAAAAAAATTTAAATCTAAATGTAGGACTTGACAAATATTTCTGATAGATTTCATCTCAATGACTAGTTCATACTTTTAAACTATAACAATCTTTTTGAATCCTGATCTGTCTTCCAGCTTTCTTGCTTTTCTCATACCAGCCGTAGATTTAATGCACACATCTCTAAGTCCTTTTTCAAAATAAAGATGTTCTCTAAGAAGACCAGCACAAACAGAGAGTTCTATGGCAGACCTACAGCAACTTCCCTTGAAATAATAAAAATAATAATTCGTAAAGCCTCCTTGTATGAGGTTAAGTAGCTATAAATCTGCTAATAATCCCCTCATTCATTTCACATTTCTCCATCTTGTCTTTGGGTATTTCTTGAGGAACAGCATCGTATGCCTTTCTGAGATCAAAGCATACTTGTCCTGTGGCATTTCCTTGAGATACTAGAGTCCCATGTTGCCTTTTCAAAATCAACTTGGTGATAATCCATTCTTCAGTTGTGCCAATTATAAAGTCTGTCATCACAAAGTGTCTGAAACTGGTCCTCTATTTTTTTCTGAATCCAAGACATTTAAAAATCTGGTTTTCTTTCTTTTTTTCTCAATCGCTCAAATTTCCACCTGTGAATCTTTTCATTATTCCAGGATACCATTTGTCTGGAGGCATGGATTTGAACCATCTAAAATAACCATCTGAAATGGTTAGACAGTTTATCTTTTGTACCTACCCTGCCCACACCCCAATCTGGTGTTTCAACTGCAGTTTAAGCATCCCTTTCAGTCTGAATATTTCTTTCCAGTTGAAAAGACTAAACAAAATGCCAACATACCAATGATTCAGATTTCTCTAGTGGTTTACATTTCATCAAGTATACGACAAACATGATCTGTTTAGGCATTATCTATTATTTTTCCCCTATTTGTAGATGAAGCAACTGAAATATCGTACATGGTATATAGTAGAGATTTAGTAAATATTGAATGAATGAGTGAATGCTAGTGAACAGACCCTGGGCTCAGAATGCCAAATTCCATTCCATTAGTACTATTTTTCCAAGTATGTCCCCTTCCTCTCACCTGGTTACATCCCATTACTTAACCCATGCACTAGGCCAGTTCTTTTCTTGTTCTTTGTCTTGCTCCAAACCTCATCATAAATGTATTATTTGATGAATTTAGCATTTTCTTCAACTTCAGCTTTTTCTGAGATACTATGTTCAGATTAACAAAAGTAAGGTCACATACAATTTGGAGACGTGTTACTAGTGTTTCGAGCTAGAGGAAACAATTGAATGGATAATTCTAATTTTTTATAAAATGTTATCATTTTTCATCAATAGCATGGTTCAGGGTCTGGTCATGTCTACCAGTCTGTACTGCACATTATTTGTATAGAGTATGGCTAAATTTAATCTTAAATTTAAATTAATTAAAATTAGCACAGTTTAAAACTCAGTTCCTCAGTTGCAATAGCCACATTTCAATTGCTCAATAGCCATTTGTGGCTAGTGGTTACCATATTGGGCAGCCCAGATATGGAACATTTCCATTCTTGCAGAAAGTTCTATTGGGTAGATCTGATATAAAATCTGTGCATATGCATTCTCCATTAAATCAGTCAAAGGAGGAGAGGGAAGAGAATTTTCAAGTTGCATGGTGATTGTTTTGACTTTCCCTGGGAGGATTAGATGCTAATTTACCCGATGAAATTTCTAGATAAGCTAGAAGAAAAACGATTGAGTTGTGTCTTAAAAATGAAAACCCTCTGACATGTTGGTATTCTAGACTGGCGACTTTGCTTGTGGCATTTTGGAACAAGATTCAGAATCAGGAAAGTGTCACCCAAGTTGAAAGCTCCCCTGCAAGAAATGTCTTAGTCTGACCTAAAGTAAGTGGAAGAGACAGGGCGAAGGAAAGGGAAGTGGCAGAGGATGTCGAAGTGATGAATGGTTCCCTGTCATATCACATTTGACGTCTTAACAGGAAAAGGGGGCCGGCGAGCCAGATGTGGGTGAAGCGAGGAAGTTCAAACCTTTCTCGCGTCTTCATTTTGTTTTTCAAGGCGCAGGTTGAGTTCAGGAGCTCTGAGTTCAATCACAGCATATCCACTCTGTGGAGTAACAAACAAGCCAGTCAAAGCCAATGTGTCCTCCAGGGCAGCCTCTGCCATTGTCGAGGCAAAATGATTGCAGGCTTCCAAGCTGTTGGGAAAAAAACAGAGCCGAAGAGGATTCTCTCCAAGAGGAGACTGCCGGTAGCAGCCACGTCATGCATGCACTAACTGCTGCTCTAACTACCAAGGTGGAGTGTGGGCCCCCAGATAGAGTGACAGCCACCAAAAAGCCTGCCGGACACTCCCAGCCAGGAACGATGGGAGCCTCATCTATCAGAGTGTAGGGTCTCTAATCTTCCTAAGGTACTTTCCCCAAATAAACACCAAACAGAACCACAGGGCTGTGTCTTTTCGGAATCCTCTTGAGCCAAGCAGTCACTCCTGTCCGGAGTTTCATTTTTTTCTCCCCGATATTTTCCTAGGGTAACTTCCACATCACAAACACACTTATCTGGGCTTCACATCAGCCTTAAAGATTCGGAGTATGGATCTGTTTTCCAGACCGACCGTCTGACTGTCTGACCTATGGTTGTTCACTCTCACAGAAATGCATAATGTGACCCTTGTTAAAACCACAATTAGTCTCAACCCTTTACAGGAAATATCGGTTTGGTAAGATGAGAGATACCGTTAATAGGAAGTCACGTGATTGGTAGGGAGAGGAGGCCCGTGCAGTCGAATGTACACAATTTCTACTTATCATTGATCTCTCGCTGCAGCTGCCAGCTAATGAATGCAAAGGTTAGCGTGCACGTGTGCCCTCCATTCTGGTCAGGGAGGCCAACGCGGAGGTGGCCCTGCCAGCCCTCAAGGCTGAAGGACTTTGGGGGTGCATCTCTGGTCCCAGGTACAGGAGGCTTCTAGGGAAGAGGCTCCATTCACAGATGCTTCCCGTCGTATTTCAACTAAAAGAAAAGAACAGACTAATTGCTAGTCTTGAGGCTACCCCCAGCCACCCCACACTTGGCAGGCAGCTTCAGGAATGCCCCCAAGGAGGTCAGCCCACAGACAATTAAAGAATCAGAGGACTACAGGAGCTGCTGGAATTGATGCGCTTCTCTGCCATATATTAACGTTGGGACTTTGGCCTCACTTTCTCCATCTGTACAGTGGGGCTGATGGCTACTTATGGGGAGTAAATTCTGTAGCAGTGGTAACTAATAATAATCATGCCTGCGGCCATTTATTGAGTGTTCTGTTCTAGGCACACTACTAACGACACATGCATCACAAACATGACAATGGGAAGAATATATCACAGCAGGTAAGGCAAGGAAGAGAAATAGCCTAACGAGGCAGGTAGCCATGAGAAAATTACTTAATCCTTCTGAGTTTCCATGTCTTCCTCTGTAAAATAAAGATAGTAATACCTCTCTCGTATGGTATTGGAAGAATTAAATGAGATAATGTTTTAGCATGATTCCTGGTACCTAAGAAGCATTCTGTACATGCTACCCCTATCGTTAATATTATTACTATTAAAATTATCTCCCTCCCCCGCCGAAACCCACAGCCTTATACACAAGGCAGAGGATTAGCAGTAAATAAGTAGCTATTATAATTAATGTACATCACTTGGAATTTCAAATGGTGGTCTACTGGAAAAACCCAAATTGCATTTAGCCAATATGGAACTGGGATTTTTAAAAGATGTCAGCTATGACTAAACACAATAATTAAGTAGTGAGAAAATAAAATGTGGTCGGGCCAAAGAGACGTAAACTTAGAAAGTACCATACACATTTAGGGGTTTGATGGCAAACCTCTTGATTGCCTGAGAAGGGAGTGTGCATGTCCCCTAAATCTGGAAGTGGAACTGTGTTTTATTTTTCTTTTGCTTTTTCCTGCAACCTTAGAGGTTTTGTGAACCGCTCCATTGTGGATTCAAACTGTGTCCCAAAGGGGGCTCTGAGCTCAGACAAACTTGTTTCTTGTCATTCATGAGGTCCTCAGTGAGATGCCTCCCAGCTGATAGGACAAAAGCCTCCTCAAGCCCAGAGCTTTACAGCTTGGATCAGCTGGTCTTTAGCTATAGCTGTGCCCATGATGGGCATTTAAACCCAAGAAGACTGACCTCCTTGCATCTCCCTCTCTCTTCCCAAAGAATGAAGCAGGAAGACACAGACAAGACCCAGCTCCCAGGATTAGCTAGTTTCACTTATTCAAAATGATCTGTTCCTTAAGTGCAAGATAAATAATTGTTTAGTAAAGAGGTACTGGCCAGGCACAGTGGCTCACAACTGTAATTCTAGCACTGTGGGAGGCCGAGGTGGGAGGATCGCTTGAGGTCAGGAGTTTGAGACCAGCCTGAGCAAGAGCGAGACCCCATCTCTACTAAAAATAGAAAAATTAGCCGTGCCTCATGGCGTGCACCTGTAGTCCCAGCTAGTCAGGAGGCTGAGGCAGGAGGATCCCTTGAGCCCAGGAGTTTTAGGTTGCTGTGAGCTACGATGACACCACTGCACTCTATTTACCTGGGGCAACAGAGTGAGACTGTCTCAAAAAAAAAAAAAAAAAGGAAATTGAGCCTCACTCCTCCCCTTTAAAAAAAGAGAAGAGAAAGATACTAAAATGTGATAAAGTTTAGCTGAAAAGTCAGAGAAAACATAACACGATTTTGTATAGGATTATCTGACTTGAGCTAGTCTGTTTATATTAACATTTAAAAGCAATTCTTGCTAGGGATGTGTGTGTGTGTGGTGTGTTTGCATTTGTAACAGATCAAGAAACATGCTACTTCTGCTCCTACATCTTCTGGGCAACTTGTACATACATGCAATGACAGAACACAGCATCAACAAAGTAGACGGTCATTATGTTAATATTAATACTGTAGAAGAAGGCTGGCGCACACACAGCCAACGTGTTAGTGCTCCCATTTCAGCATCATGGCAAGCATTGCTAATGGATCAGGATGCTCAGAGTTCTCCAGGCAGACACAACCAATCCATTGGAGATAAAAGGCAAGACGAGAGCTGTGTATCTTCAGTGAGGCAGGGAAACATTCTCATGCCGGTATCTGTGATCCAGAGAAGATCTTACCCAAATTATCTCAAAATCATTACCAATAGTTTAACTTTCGTTGCAAGCTGAATCTGATTTTTAAAAATTTTATGCCTCCTGGCAGAGAGAAAATTTTATTCTACAGGACAGAACCAGAGTAATTATCTTGAGAGAAGGTCCCACTTTATTTTTACTCTAATCCAAATTGAAACAAGTATTGACTTTTTGTAAATAGCATCTAAAAATGTATACCAGTTGACCTAATAATTCCATTCCTGAGACTCTAAGCTGAAGAGATAATATTAATTCTGGAAATTGCTTGTAAGACGAAGCTGTTCATTATGGCAGTATTTATAATACCGATACCAATCATCTAAATGCCCAACAATAAGAGATAAATTATTAGTATATACTCACTTAATTTACTATTATGCAATAATAGTATGATTATAATATTATAATATCATATAATAATGATGTGATTATTAGATAGATGCATTAAAAATAAACATAAAAATTCTCAGAAAATATAAAATGATCATCTCTAAATAGATTATGGACAAATATTTATTTCTTAATTCTACTCACTACTATCTCCATTTTTAATAATGTGTTATTATTTTTCATTAAAGCTATTATTGAAGTGTATCATGTGCACAGAAAAACGCTCAACTCATAAGTAAACAATTTAATAAATTTTAATAGTGTGAACACACCTTACATGCTCCAGATCAAGAAATGAACAACTTGGTTTTGCCAAGCTTAGTTTTGAATTTTATGATAACAGATTCAAAAATTAAGGACTTTTTTCCTATTGACATCTTTCTTTCTCTTTATACTGTGTTTTTGAAATTTAGTCATAGGCTTGCACTTAGTTATGGTACATTCGTTGTTGCTGCTGTGTTGTGTTCCATTTGTGACGATAGCATTGTGTGCATGATGGACTTTTCCATTTGGGGGCTATTCCACTTGCAGTGCTGCTACAGGAGATCTCATACATGGGTTTTGATAAATCTGTGAGCATTTCTATAGGGGGCATATCTAGGGGTTGAATTGCTGGGTCATAGGGTAATTATTTTGCCACAAAAAATGTATAAGCCTTAAAAATAATAATATTTAAAACTCCATTTGTCCAAGGCAAAAGCATAGAAGATTCAAGAAATCTAGATTAAGATAGCAGCTACCTGATTTTGTGTAATAATATGAAGAAAAATTAGAATAAAATTAAGGAAAACAAGTAAACATAGAAAAAACAAAACCAACTGCACTAAACTAAACTCAACCTAAAATCCTAATACATGTGAAGGAGTTAGTTATCTTTTTCAGGTTTTTTTTTTTTTTCGTTGTTTTCTTCTCTCCAACAATACTTGGAGTAATGGTTGCTTCACTGTTCTCCCAGGCAATATCAATATTTTGAAAGAGGTCTGCTGACAGGTTTCTCAGGATACAGAAACTGAGCTATAAGGGTTGACTTATTTTCCACTGTGAAGGATTTGTTGTTAACCCACATTTCTTCTCGCCCGCATCTCCGGCGTGCTATCCGATATGTTCTGATTCTATCCATGTTTCCATATTGCATACAATGGCCTTTATCTCTCCAAAATCTCTCCAGTGATTTTGTGCTTCCCAGTGCATTCTAGGCTCAGTGGGCTGGAAACCATGGGCAGTAAATTGGAATTTGCCAAAATGTAGCTGGGCAGAGAAAGGGGTGACTCTTTCCTTGAGTGTAAACTACAGCAAGTTTTTTTAAGGCCTCTGAACTTCAGTGCCCCCTTGGTGGTGTGGTTCCAATAATTCCTGTCTGGCTAGGTTGTCAGAGTCAGGGGCATGGCGCAGTGCCTGGCGCATGGTAGATGTTCAGTAAATGGTAGCTATCATCATCATCATCATCCCATCTTGGAGAAAAATACCAAACATGGAATCCATGAGCCCAGTTTCTCTTTCTTATGGAGAGGAGGGAGGCCTCCATACAAACGACCTGGGCAAGTGGGATGTGCATGATGGTGAACAAGAACATGAACTTTAGCGAGGGAGGAGGGATCCTCCCTTATCAGCTGGAAAGAATCAATGCCAGGAACCCTCTTATGTAGGCAGAACTCTGGAGATCCCCGCCTCTGGGTCACAGGGAATTTTCTGCTCAACTTGAGGCATCAATACTCTCTTACCAATGGAGATTGATTCTTCAGAAAATGCCCATCCACTTTTCTTGCTGTCAATGATTCCTTTGCTTTGTGTAGTCATTCATTCATTCATTCCCCCATTTTATAAATGATCACCAAGAACTTTACTCTGTCTCAGGCCTGTGTTAGAACCCGAAGGTTAGAAGTTAATACAAGTTCCTGGCCGTTGAGTAACGAAGGTGAGCATACACATGTGTGTGAACACGTGCACACTAAGAAGTTGCCCTTTCAAGGGTGATTCTATATCAAGTTCATTTTCATACCCCACCCCCACTGTCTAACATATCTTGTCTATCTGGTCTGTTGCTGGACAGTGTTTCTGAATGAATAAATGAATGAATGAGACAGAGAAAAAGGCCAAGTCAGAGAGGAGAGAAGGGAGGAAGGGAGGGAGAAAATAAATGACTTCTTCCAAATCCCCATGTCGTCCTGCTTGCCCATTCTTCTATGACAGCCATCACTCCCCTTCCCTCTGGAATTCTGTTATTGGTCACACACCTGTCTCCCTGGGAGGTCACACTTGGCCTTATATCCCCAAGGACTTCACAGTGGCTGTCCTGTAACAGCACCATCAATAAATACTTGCTGAATGGGTGCTTTGTAACTTAGAAATATTACCAGGTGTCACTGGAAAAGGATATAACAGAAGGGGTTCTTACAAGGAGCAAGTGAGACCGAGAAAGAAGGCTATTGTGGCAATTGCAGCAATTCAGGAGAGAAACGTAGGGAGAAGACAGATGCAGAGGTGAGTGCTGGAGAGGAAAGGGCAAGTAGTGGACAGGTTGGGGGGAAAATCCAACATTGCTCACCAATCAATCAGTTGGTGGCAGAAGGTGAGAGAAGAGGGAAGAACCACAGACAATGCTGAGATTCCGAGCCTGGGCTGCTGGGAGGAAAATGGCACCATGAATTCCAGTAGGTTTGGGAGGAGCAAGAGGACAACTGATGGATAAAGAAATCTTGGAGGAACAGATGGGGGCACATCCATCACCCTTAGGTCAAAGATCCCCGTGCGCCTTCTGCATGTCGTAGATTGTCCTTTCCTTGATGTGTTTTCACTGACAAGGCACAGGAGGAGACTGAAGGGTCGGTTGTTGGGTCACACCAATAAGGTTAATAAAACAACCCCCACCAACACACACACATACCTCAGAATCGTGAGGACTCACCTAATTCTCTGGCTACGTCAGACGATTTTCTTGGATTTATTAATTTGTTCACAGTTATTCATTGGTTCCTATCTGAGACCATTTTCTGTTGCTTATAACAGAATACCTGAAACTGGGGAATTTATTTTGAGAAGGAATTCCTGTCTTACGGTTATGACAGCTGAGAAGTCTGAGATCAAGGGGTGCACCTGATGAGGGCCTTCTGGCTGGTGGGGACCCTCACAGAGTCCTGAGGCAGCCCAGGGCATCACATGGTGAGGGGCTGAGCGTGCTTTTCAAACCCCTCTTCCTCCTCTTACACAGCTACCAGTCCCACTCCCATGATAACCCCTTAATCCATTAATCCATGAATGGATTCATGTGCCCGCATGACCCCATTACCTCTTAAAGGCCCCACCTCCCAACTCTGCCCCACTGGGGATTAAGTGCCAGCATGAATTTGGGAGGGGGCAAGCATTCAAGCCACAGTAGCTCCCCACTCTACTAGGTACTGTGAACGCAATGCTGACGGGAAGAGATGCCACCCCTGCCCTTGCCGAGTGGATAAGAGGGGCTAGCAACACCCTGTAACCACCCTCCCTGTCTTGTGGAACAGCTAACATGAAAACAGCAAGGTGGAGGCCATCGAGGTCCCACAATCGTCTCTCAGGAAACGCCGGGATGCTGGAGAGGGAGCAGCTCTCTACCAGAGACCTAGAAGAGTAGGAGATAACTAAACGAGTTAAGAGGGGAGGAAAGAATGTTCTGGAAAGAGGCAAGAGCCAGTTGAAGGTCCTGCCATAGGAGGGAAGTAGGCGAGGCTGAGAGTCTGAAAGGAGATTTAGCGGGTTTGGGGCTGAGAAGAGGCCAGCAGAGGAGGTTGGAGCAGAACCAAACAGGCCTTTGTAGGCCACGCAAGGGGCCTCAGAACCTGCTGGAGAGAGTGAATCACAGCCCCTAAGGTCAAATATGAAATTTCTCAATAATTCTGATTCACACAGATGGAGCCTGCCGAGGGCTCGCCCGCCAGACCACAGCCTGCCCCGGCGAAGTGGATGCTAAGGTGCCCCCGTAGGTCACCACAGCTAAGACATTACAGCGTTTCTCCTAGTTTTTTCCAGTCTGATGTAATCTTTCCGAAGACTGGCAGCAGTTGCAAGAAAACTGTTTCAGATATCTATTAATATTTTAACATGCTTTTAAGAAAATTTGGCCTTTTGTCGAGCTGGTCTCAGAACAGACATATATCACAGCCCATGATAGACATTACACTTATCCCTATTCACTGGATATATTTCTCTTGTTTGGATTCATTTTTTAACATCTATTATTAAAAAATCTTTCTTGACTGTTATGTGTTTGCTCCTATAATTCTTAAAGCTTGTTTGCTCCGAGCAAGTTGCCCCATCCTCACCCTCCGCACAAGGAATGGGTATGCCATTAATTCTGTGACCTGGGCTGGCTGGGATTACCACTCTCAAATTAAACAAAAAACCATCTGGAACCCAGAGGCCAAACCAAAATGTCTAGTAAGAAGGAAATTACAGCCTGAAATTGGCCTTGCACTTAGGGGAAAAAAAAAAGTTCTCTTTTAACCAATATTTGTTAAGACTTTCCCACGTCTAGTGAAAGGAAAAAGTTCTCTTTTAGCCAATATTTATTGAGACTTTCACACATCCAGCGGCCCCACATGGCTTGCACGTGGTCAATCTCAGTTTCTTTTTTTATGGCCACACTTTAAGGTGTGGCCATCTGTTACTTACCCACGTATAACAGGTGAGAAAAAGCAAATCTTGGGAGAATAAATAACTTACCAATAGGCAGAGTTTAAACTCATTACTGTCTAAGAACAGGATGTGTTCTACCTCCCCAGAGCTGCATACTGGATTCTAGAAGGCTGTTGACCGTCTAGAACATTCTAGTCTGAATGGTGGTGAGCCAAGCACAGGGATTTTCTGGAGTAGCTACTGCTGAGGGGAAGCAGCACAAGGAGGAGACACGAAGGGCATTTCAGTCAGAGGGAACAGCGTGTGTGAAGTCTCTGAGCTGAGAAGGAAGAGCTTGGTGTGTTTGTGGAACAGGAAGGAGTCCCGTGTGACTAGAGGGTAATGTGGAAGAAGAAAAGTGGTACAAGGCAGTCAGGGGATGGATCATAAGTCCTTCGTCAGCCAAGAAAGTAGATGTCTTTGTGGATGCAATAGTGTGACAAATTGAGCATATTTCTGTATACTCTTCCCATGGAGAGGTGGCATCTGTGTCCCCTCCCCTTGAATTTGGGAGGCTCTGCAACTCCTTTGACCAATACAACATGGTGGAGGTGATGCTATGCCAGCTTTCAACCTGACCTCAAGGAAGAGTCACCTTCCACTTCTTTTTTTGAAACATCCCTTCTGTATAAGAAGTCTGATACTCTGAGACTGCCATGCTGGAGAGGTGACACGTGGGCGGGCATTCCAGTCGACAATTCCATCTGAGCCCACTCTCCAGGCACCCCCACCAAAACACCAAAAATGTGACTGAAGCCATCTTCCATCCTCCAAACCAGGCTGTCCGTCAGCAGAGCGCTCCTACGTGACCTCAGTCAGTGCCATGTGAAGCAGAACAACCATCTGGCTGAGCCCTACCTAAATTCCTGACCCACAAATTGAGAACTACAAAAACTGGTGGCTGTTTCAAGCCACCAAGTTTTGAGGTAGATTGTTACATAGCAATGGATACCCAGAATGGATGGGAAGCCATGGAAGGGAAGTCAGGAAGGTGTGGCTCAGCAAATATGCTGGAGAAAGATACCTGTGGCGACTCCATAGAGACTGAATTATGCAGAGGGAGGGTGGGGGCAAAGGTGGAGTGGAGGAGATGGATTGTGGAGTTTAAGTCACTCACCCAGGCAAGAGGGTGAGGAGTAACAACAGAGATGGAGAAAAGTAGTGGATCTGATATATGCTCTGGGGAAGAAAAAAATGAAACCCCAAACTAGAACTCACTGATTGATTGAATATGAGATTCAATGGAGGCTGACTCATCTGTACCCTAAGATCCTGCAGAGGTGGCACTGCCTTTCTATCCTCTGACAAGACACTGGTCCCATATCAGCTTTGCTCTTTCTAAACGCTTGTATCTCCATGAAAGACAGACACGTGCTCTCACAAGAGGCATGAGAATGGTTTGGCTGCCTTTGAGCAAGCTTAACTGTGGGTAGATTGAGATCCAGTCAGGGATCTCTGTGTGTCCAGATGTACAGCCAAAGGACTGCCCAGTACACCGAGTGCTTCAGATTTGGGGGTATCTTAAGGGATTTTGGTCTACGACACCAGCTTGTTGCCAATCCGTCCTTGCCCCGTGACTAACAGCAGATAATCTCCAATCTCAGTCCAAAGAGGATGGACTCATAAACCAACCACCTTTCAGTGTTGTTTCTCCACCTGTTCCCAGCCCTGGAAAAAAGTCTCACTGCCACTCCTTTCCCCACACAGAAACTTTCCAAGTGTTCTTTTGTCAGTTAACCCCCTGGGGAAGAGAACTTTCGGAGAGAGACATCCTATACCTCCTTGGGTTGGCCAGTAACTGGTTGTGTGAGTTAAGCTCCTCTTGTCGGCACCTTATTTCGGGCTCTCAGTTGAGTCACCCTCATGCCACTTCTTGTGAGTACCAGTAAGAGAATGGCCACAGAAGGTCGGGAGAGGCCGCCTGCGGGGGAGGCCACCTTTGAGGATTTGGAGGCCTGGAGTTTGCTGAATTTCAGTTCCCTTTCAAAAGTTATTGCTTCACTCTCGCCGGGGCTCAGGTCACAGCAATCTGCTCCTTTCCAAAGTTTTCACGATTTGAGATTAGCCAGGATGCCGCTGCATGCCAGACCCTTCACGGGGGGTGGATGCCTCTGCAGTGGCTGAGATTTGTCATTTGCCCTCTGGCCTTAGACTTTGGGCTGCTTTCTGATCAACCCCTTTTCCAAATGTCAGTGAAAAGCCATGCTACAGTTTCTCCAAAGTCGCATCCATCTGTACAAATTCTCAAGTCTTGGGTGTCACCATCCCTAAGGCCAATGCAGGAAAAATAAAGAAAAGCAAATACTTGCGAACACACTGATGAACTAAACACCATGGAAATATGCCTCTTTTCTCTTAGGACTTGCGAAATCAGAGTGTCTCCTGTCTTCAAGGAGAAGAGCAGACCTAGTTTTCTGGGACACGATCGTGTTTGTCTAAACAGGGAAGGCAGTGGTGTGCAATAGAAAAATATGGACTTTAGAATGAGACAGGTTTGCATCTGACTCCTGAGAATCCATAGAGTCACCAGAATATTAGTTGCACACAGGCAGGGATCTTGTCTGTGTTGTACGTTCCCGTGACTCAGCTCCTCGCACGTAGTAAAAGTATTTCTTGGATGAATTAACGAATGCAGCTCTCCTACTTACTAGCTGCAAAGCTCCAGGAAACTAACTTCTCTAAGCTCTAGTTGCCTCATTTGTAAAGTTGACTGGGAAAGGCTGACAGTGAGGATTAAATGGGAAAGAATTCATTCATGCAACAGACATTTCTTGAGCTCTTGCTGTGTGTCCGACACTGTGTCAAGTGCTGACCACACAAAAGAGAATGAAGCAGGTAGAACTTGGCCCTCATGGAGCCTGTTTTCTGGTGGGGGACAACAGACAAACAACAACAACAAAAAACTCCATGGTATATTAAAAATTGAGATTTCACATGATTAAATGTAAGCAGGAGAGAGAGATAGGAAGACAGAGGTGACTGGCATATCAGATTTAAAGTTGGGATGGGAAGTCAAGGAAGACTTGACTGGGAGACTGATATTTGACCAAAGACTAATGATATGAAGAGTCGGTCATGTGACATCAGAAGGAAGAGCATGTGCAAAGGCCCTGAGGCAGGAGTTTGAGTGGCATGTTCCGGAAACATATGCTAGCCACTGTGGCTGCAGTGAACAGAGTGAAGGAGAGAGAAGTAGAAGACAAGGCAGGCCCAAGGCCAACAGGGGCCCCCTTGATGGAGACCTGAAGGCTGTTTGGAAAAGGACATTAGCATTTACTCTGAGAAGGGGTATATGTTTCCAGGAATGTGTCTGGTACACAGTAGGCACTTCACAGATACTTCTGTGTCTCCTTTTTGAAAACTGACCAAGGTAACTCTTCTCACTGCTCATCAGAGGGGTCACTCTGTGCAATACACAGTCCTAGAGTCGTGGAACACGAGCTCTAGAGAAGGCCTCAGATCTTGTCTTCATTGTTCAAAAGTAGACACTGTGTACCCTCTACTCCTAACTCCCTGCCACTCCCTTCTCTTACGGATGCTTTTAAGCAGACAGAATCTGGAGCCTCAAGATCTGGGGACACAGCTCCTTCTTTTATAAGAGGATCGTTAGCAAGACAAAAGAGTCGGCTCCCAGACAAGATGAAAAACAGCCTGGCTCTCGAAACACTTCCCAGCCTGAGCAATCTCCGTGCTGTGTGCTGGAGCCAAAGGTCCTCTCTTCCTGCCTCTCAGGAGAGCAGGCAGCAGCACGCAGACCAGGAAGTCTCCGGCCTCCGAGCAGGCCTGCAGGGATTCCGTCAGCCAGGCTCTCTCTGCACCTGTCACTCTTTGGATAAATGGAGTGTGTGATGACACAGAGCATCGCAATTGGCCTGGCCTAGCGTCTGGTCAGACATCTTCCTCTTCTGAAAACATTTAGCCTCTGGCAAGGACTGTGAGAGCTGAAGGACTGGAGGAAGAAGAATCCAGTTATGCACAGGGCTTGCAAATGCAGAATGAAAGAAGTATGGAAGTGCCTGGCTATTGAGTGTCTACAATGCACTAGGGTTTATGCATTCACTAGGTCTGTGCTGTCCAATAAGGTAGCTGCTAGGTGTGTTGTGACTGTTTACATGTGAATTTAAATGAACTAGAATTAAGTGAAAGTAAAATTCACTTCCTTAATCATAGTGAGCACATTTCAAGTGCTCGGTAGTCACCTGTGGCTACCATCTTGGACAGCACAGATATAGAACGTTTCCAGCATCACAGAGAGTTGTGTTGGACACTGCTGCTTTACACACCCGAGCCCTCCTAGCGCCCCAAAGGCGGTGCCAGAACCACCATTTGACAAACCCCACAAGACTAAGCCATAAGGGCCTTGGCTTGGCTTCAGAACCTGGACACCCTTGAGTCTGTTCTGATTGCAGACAAGGAGCCCTGTGACAGCATCTGGTCCACGTTCTCCCTTCCTTAGCCCTCCAGGTGGTCCCAGTGATCTTCCCAGCCAAAGAGGGTAGGGCCACTCCCCTATAGCTTCAATAGGTGGCTGCCATAAGACAAAGCACAATGGATCAATAGTGAAGCATCATTTGAGCAGCCAGGCTGGGAGAGCTGAGTTCCTCAAAGAACTGGGTGTTCAGCAAAGCTAAGCACCCACAGAATTGATGGAAAGAGGACAGCTATCTCAAGTGGAGGAGAAACTTGATTCAAAGTCCAGAAGATTTCAATCTCAACACGATGATCTTTGCATTCTCAGGGAGAATCAAAGGGCAGTGAAAAGCACATGATGAATTAGGGAGGAATTATTCTTTATCAGGCAAAGGGGGAAAATGTTCTTGAGTTTTTCAAAACATTTCCATGGGGAATAACAACAATGGCAACTTATATTTATGGAGCACTTACAATGTACCAAGCTCTGTGTTATATTCCTTCTATACGTGATTTCAGTAAGTCTTAGTAAAAGTCATCCATACGGGCCAGAGTCCATATGGCCCATTCTGTGCTGCAATAACAAACAACTCCCACCTCTCGAGGGCTTAAGCAAACATTGGCTTCTTTTTTGCTCATGCCGCCTGTTCATCAGTGGTCAGTGGAGGTCTCCAGCTACACATCTGAGTTCTCACTCTAGAACTCAGACTGATGGAAAATCCCCTTATGGAGCTTGCCAGTTATTATGGGAGAGGGAAAGAAGAAATGGAATATTGCATCTTGACTCTCAAGGCTTCCACCAGGAAGCAACACCTTTCACTTCTGCTCAGATTTCATTGATGAAAGTACATCACATAGCTACACCTAACTTCAAGGGACAGGAAGGTACAATCCTACCATGTGGAAAGATATGACACTTCCCCAAGGTCACAAAAGCAAGTAAGAGGTCAACCTGGGATTTGAGCATAGGCAATATGGCCTCTATTTCCCTTCAGAAAAACACAACAGAAGCGTAGATGGTTTTATAGAGAAACCAAGATAAAGAGATGATCTCAAAATTAAACATGTGTTTGTGAAAGTGTGCATTGTGAAAAAGTTGACTTGGCAAAGTTGATCAAGCAACAACTGATGCTTGATGAAAGAGTCATTAAATCCAAACAGGTCCGATCAGCACATTGTAATATGTTCTTAAATCCAGTTTACATGTTGTCTAGGAAAGCATTGTTTTAGTGTTCTTGGTTGGAAACAGTACATGCTGAATAACTTTCAAGGAATATGCACCTCATCAAAAATTTCATTGCTCTAAGAAATTTCTCTCCTGTGAGACAATTGGCCTCTGGGTATGGTGGCATGGTTTTAAAGATGGGAAAATAAAAATATCAGGGTCCCGAACAATCGAGGCTAGAGCAGCCAGTTCCCAACCAATCTATGCACATAAGAGTGAGCCCAGCTGAAATCAGGTCACAGACCCGCCCCCCAAAAAATAAACAAACAAATAAAACTGCAGCAGACTTGCAAAGCCTTTCTAGGAGGAGAGTTAGGCCTCATGAAGACATCATCCACCAATCAGTCATTCCCTTAACAGGTATTAACCAAGCTCCCTCTGTGCCCCAGGTACTGTACTAGGCTGCAGAAGTTGGGCAGTACACATTAGCAGCCTCATGCCTGTCTTCAAGGACTCCACTCTCTAGTGCAGAATCCGGCCATGAATCGAGTAAACACACACAGACATGTGAACCTAGAGCTGCTAAAAGTGCTACCTAGAAGAATTATATAGAGCTGTGAGAGTGTGCAATAGGGGAGCCTAACCTAATTAGGGGATGGGGAAAGAGCAGGGCAGGCTTGCCAAAGAAGATGACATTTCGATTGAGATCCTCACTGTGTTAAAATAATTAATTGGAAGGCCATTAGGCTGAGACAGCTCCAGCGCCTTGAGTTCCTACATAAGCAAACTAAACCCCAACTCAGTGTAAACAGTAAAAGGAAACTTGAGCTTAATCAATCAAAAACTGCCTCGTACCTCTAACTAGAGATTTTACCCATTAGAAACCGGCAACTAACCTCCGACTAGGGACTTTCCACTTTAACCAATCAAATTTTTTTTTTGTCTGTCTCGCCTTCGCAAACACCTCCCCTCACACCTCCTCGACAGAACACTGAACCACTTGCGGCCTGATGCTCCCCGACTCTTGAATGCCCAAATGCCCAAATACACTCGTTAAAATTTTAACGCACCTAAGTTTATTTTTTAACAAGTGTATATATGGAAGGTTTTAAACTGGGTTTCTCTTTCGTTCTACACGTGCAACCGTTCTGCCTTTTTAAGGCACTAGCAAGGGAAGACCCCACAGGCATGGGACGCCTGCACAAGGATTCTCTTTGTAGGTGATTACAGCAACATTTCTATGAAAAAGTGTATGAACCCTGCCAGAGTGGCACATATACACGTAGATCCTGGAAAATGATACAGTGAAACTGTTTAATGTGGAGCATGCTAAATCATATGTTATTGGGAACTAGTGTGTTCCATAAGGGACCCTTTCTGGCAGGTTTGCTCTGTGTCCATGAGTTCAAGTCCCCAGTGGATTCGAAACCAAACTCTTCTTCACCCCCTTTCTGAAGTCCATCCCTCCTCCCATGGTCCAGACTCCACAGGATGGCAGTGCCACCTACACAGCCTGGCTGGGGCATCTTTCTGTGTGGCTCCCTCTGACCAGTGACATGTGCAAGAGGTTGTGCCCAAAAAGTAACTCAGGGTCAATGTCCTTTTTCCATCCAGGAGATGCTGCTTTATAATTTAACCACTCATCCCTCTTGTGTGCAGCACTGGTCTTCCCGCCTTGAGTTCCATTCCTCCCAAACCATCCTCCACACGTCTAATCTGGATCTGCTTGTAAAATTCTCACACTTCATTTAGCGGCTACCATGCTTAAAATTTGCCCAGGGTTCCCTCCCACAGGTTGACTAAACTCCCAGTTAAGGCAAGTAGGACCTTATGTGATCTCCTCTCGCCTGATTTCCCATCCTTATCTGTCTCGACACAGACAAGAGCGACGAGGGATTAAGCCACAGTAGTGGCTCTTAGGGGGGGAAGGACATTGACTATAAGTCTCTTCTGGGGCAGAACCTCTTGCATTTGGTCATTGGTCAGAGGGAGACACACAGAAGATGTCCCAGCCAGGTTGGGTTGGTGGCATCTCCAACGTCCTTCCAACCCAAGAACCCTCACACGGGACTATACTGACCTTGCCATCCCCACTGATCACACCCTCTCTCCCTCCAGGTATTTGGTCTTTTTCTTCCCTTGCTCAGATGCCCTTTCATCTAGTGAATTCCTAATCATCCTTCACAACATATCACAAATCCCCTATGTTGAAATCTTACCCCAGTGACCCCACTTGCTTGGGTCAGAATTAACCATTCCTTCCTTACGCTGCCACAAACGTCATCAGACCTCCGTTTTAGCCTTGTTATTATCTTTCCAGATGGTCCCAGCTTACCATAGTTCGACTTAATTTTTCAATTTTACAGTGATGCCAAAGCAATATGCATTCGGTAGAAACCATACTTTGAGCGCCCATCCCACCATTCTGTTTTTCACTTTCAGTACAGTATTCAGTGCATTACATGAGATAGTCGACACTTCATTCTGAGATAGACTTTGTGTTAGATGAGTTTGCCCAGCCATAGGCTAATACAAGTGTTCTGAGCATGTTTAAGGCTGGGCTAGGTTGTGATGTGATATTTATTAGGTTAGGTGTATTCGATGCATTTTTGACTTGCGATATTTTCAAATTACAATGGGTTTATGGGGTCATAGCTCCATCATAAATCGAGGAGCATCTGTATTTTAATGTCTTCTCCACTTGGGCTGAGAGATCCGGAAGGGCAGGGACCTCCCCACACCCACGCCCTTTAGTCATTGCTGTATCCCTAATGTCTATCAAGACTTAGGAACTTTCTAGATGATTTCTAAATTAATAGATAGTCCGATACGTTCAGCTTTTCCTCTCTTCTTCCTTGCATGTTCCCTCCCTTTTACGAATCCAAATCGGGTGATAATGGAAGAAGCGGGGGCAGTTTCTGAAGATGGGATAGTTTGCACATGAAATTCAAAGTCCCTGATGCAAGGCTAACAGGATTAGCAGTTGGATAGTTAATCGTAAAAGATGATTGAAGCAGGAAATCATAAAAACTGATACACCAGTATATAACATTTTGCTTCAACTTAAAAGATATAAATGCACACTCTTTCACTGTGCTCTTTCATAAGAGCAAGGCGTTTGCTTTGAGCGGTCTGTCGTGGAGCCCCCACGTGTTCCTGTTGTGTAAACCAGGCCAGTCATGCATCAGCTGCAACTTGGAGTTTTGCTTTCTTTAAAGAGGAGAACATAAAGGCAGGCGGTCTAGAATTGTATCAATGGTTTTTATAGTCTTGCTATATCTAACTTGACTACCTCATCTGCCTTTGACAAGTCTTCCAGAACATTCTACCTATTTTCACGGCAGCAACCTCCTCTTCTTGCCTATAGCTCATCCAAAACTTTCGAGGTCTGTTTCCTCATGAGAAGACTATTTGTAATAATGACTAATAAATAACTATCGTGTGCTGAGAATGTTCCGTGCGCTGGGTGCTGAGTCAAACACTTGACACAAAGGATCACAGTTTAATCCTCCCAACAAAAAAATTCATTGAGGCAAGCACCGTTATCTCCCTGTGAAAAGTGGAGATAACTTGTGTCGCAAGACATCTGAGTAAAACAATGTTAGTAACGAGCCTAACAACTTTTCAAGCCCAAAAAGTTGTAGTCACTAGACCCTACCCTCTAAAACAAACAAACAACAAGCAAACAAACAAACTCAGTATTTATGGGCCACTTGTGATGTTCAAGGCATTTGTCTAAATACTTGAACTGGATTAAATCATTTAATTCTCACAGTGAAATTACGATAAGGTAAGCACATTAATATCACTGTTTTGAAGATAGGGAAACTGAGGCACCGGGTCACAAATAGGAAGTGGCCCCCAAGTCAAGATGGGATTATAAACCTGAGAGTTTGATTTTGGAGTCCATCCTCTTAATCAGAATTATCTTCAAATGGGGTTAACAATACCTATCTTGTAGAATTTTGGAAAGGACTAAATAAAATAGTGATTCTTTTGATCCAATGCTTGCCACCCAAGAGTTACAGGACAAATGTCTCTTCTATTCCCTTCCTTTCCTTTCTACAGATGACAGATGCCTCTTGGGGTAGGGGTTGGGGGTTGGACGTTAGGCATTTATCTGATTTTTCTCGATTTCTTCACATTCCCCCTAAAATAAAAATCAAAACAATGTCAGCTTGTCGGGGATTAAGCACCCAGCTTCACCTTGGGAGATGAAAGACCACCAAATCTGTATATAAAACAAGGAAAAAAGAAAAAAAAAATCAATCTTTCATGCAGACACAATTTCTCTTGAAAGGTGACACAGTCCTTTAAAAATAGCTATGGGCTCCATTGTGCAAAGACAGTGACAGAGACTGACAGCTTTTAGAGAGGTGTAATGTTCCCAGGCAGCCGGCTAACATGGCTCACCCAGATAGAGATCAGTCATTCGATCCGGGGGAGAGTGCTAAATGTTAGAGGTTAAGCTGCTATGTTCTTATTACTAATCAAACTTCAACACCATGCCTCAGCCTCCTGGGGTCCCTGTAAGGAAACGGTAAATCATCGAGAGGGTCCAGCCCAGGCTCCTGGCTTCACAGGTGCTGCTTTTGCCAGTTGTGGGTGAGCCCTGCATCCTTCCTGTGTTGCACCCAGATGAGGGACGCCAAGCGCTCTCCACGGATGCTGGCACATTAATGTTAAGTGACAACCCAGGCAGGCACCCTCTGCTCTCCTAATGAGGAGACA
>RJWJ010019614.1:0-30042 GCA_004363605.1 Indri indri | reverse complement strand
CCCCCTCCCCCTCCCTCCCTACCCGACATCCAGTAGATGCTATTCTTATATGTACACTTATGTGATGTTCAGTCACTACCAATTTGATGGTGAGTACATGGTTACAATTGCAAAGGTGTGGAAACAGCCCAAGTGTCCATCAATACATGAGTGGATTAGTAAAATGTGGTATATGTATACCATGGAGTACTATTCAGCTTTAAGAAACAATGGTGATATAGCACCTCTTGTATACTCCTGGATAGGGTTGGAACGCATTCTACTAAGCGAAGTATCCCAAGAATGGAAAAACAAGCAGAAGCTTTTTAATTTGATAAGGTCCCATTTATTTATTTTGGTTGTTGCTGTGATTGCCTTTGGGGTCTTCTTCATAAATTCTTTGCCCAGGCCAATGTCTAGAAGAGTATTTCCAACATCTTCCTCTAGAATTCTAATAATTTCATTCCTCAGGTTCAAATCTGTTACCCAGCGTGAGTTGATTTTTGTGAGAGGTGAAAGGTGTGGATCCTGGTTCAGTCTTCTACATGTGGCTATCCAGTTTTCCCAGCACCGTTTATTGAATAAGGATTCTTTTCCCCAATGTTTGTTTTTGTCTGCTTTGTCAAAGATTAGGTGGCTGTATGAGGATGGTTTTATATCTGGGTTCTCAGTTCTGTTCCACTGGTCAATGGCTCTATTTTTGTGCCAGTACAAAGCTGTTTTGATTACTACAGCCTTATAATAAAGTTTGAAGTCTGGTAAGTTGATATCTCCCATTTTGTTTTTATTGCCTAAAATTGTTTTTGCTATGCGGGGTCTTCTCTGGTTCCATATGAAGCATAGAATTAATTTTTCTACATCTGTGAAGAATGATGTTGGTATTTTAATAGGGATTGCATTTAATCTGTAGGTCACTTTGGGTAGTATAGACATCTTAACAATGTTGATTCTGCCGACCCACGAGCATGGTATGGTTTTCCACCTGTTTATGTCCTCTGCTATTTCCTCCCTCAATGTTTCATAGTTCTCCCTGTAGAGGTCTTTTACCTCCTTAGTTAAATATATTCCTAGATACTTTATTTTATTTGTTGCTATTGTGAAGGGAGTTGAGTCTTTGATTAGGTTCTGGGTATGACTGCTATTGGTGTATATGAAAGCCTCTGATTTGTGTGTATTGATTTTATATCCTGAGACTTTACTGAATTCATTTATCAATTCCAGGAGCCTCTTGGTTGAATCCATGGGGTTTTCTAGATAGAATATCATGTCATCAGCAAATAGTGAGAGTTTCATCCCTTCTGTTCCCATTCGTATGCCTTTAATTCCACTCTCTTGATGGATTGCTGTGGCCAGGACTTCCAGCACTATGTTGAATAAAAATGGAGAGAGTGGGCAACCTTGTCTGGTTCCAGTTCTAAGTGGGAATGTTTTCAATTTTTCCCCATTTAGTATGATGTTGGCTGTGGGTTTGTCATAAATGGCTTGCATCATTTTTAGGTAAGCCCTGTCTATGCCTATTTTGTTAAGTGTTCTTATCATAAACAGGTGTTGAATTTTGTCAAATGCTTTTTCTGCGTCTATTGAGAGAATCATATGGTTTTTGTTTTTGCTTCTGATTATGTGGTGAATTACATTTATAGATTTGCGTATGTTGAACCATCCCTGCATCTCTGGAATGAAGCCCACTTGGTCATGATATTTTCTTAATAAGCACCTGGATTCGGTTAGCTAGAATTTTGTTGAGAATTTTTGCATCTATATTCATAAGGGATATTGGTCTGTAGTTTTCTTTTTTTGTTGTGTCCTTTCCTGGTTTTGGTATCAGGGTTATGTTGGCTTCATAAAATGTGGGGTTTTTGATATTTAATAAATAGAATTTGCTTCTTTATTTGTCTTGGACTAGCATCCAAATGTTAGAGATAATATAAGGTAAAATGTAGACCATTGGATTATAAAATGGCAGCAAATCATGGTTTATGAAAATCTAAAATCAAGGAGGCCTGAGAACATTTCTTAACAAGAATGTACTTCTATTCAGAGTATCTGTAGGTTGCAATCCCCTGATCAAGGCTGATCCTAGAAGGGCTTTGGGTAAGAAAGTGGTAGAAATCAGGAGGCAGTTTATAAAATCTTAGAATATTAAAGTTGTAATGACCTTTGGAAATTGTGTATTTTACTCTTTTATTTTGAAAGTCAAGAAATTGAGTTGAAACCATGATGAGTCACAAATACAAGTTTTCAAAGCCTTTAATTCCAAATTCATAAAGTCCAAATTATTTCCTTTAATATGTCATTGATTTTCTTTCTTTTCAATATTTGTTAGGTTTGCTTCAATAATGTTACCTATCCTTCTCTATCATCCATCTACTCCCTTAAATTTGTGGTATATAGCAGCAAGCCTTGATTTTCTTGTTCATGGATCAGCCATGCCTCAGTTGGGCTTAGCACTGTGGGTCAGATGTAGGTCTTCTCCATACATTTCCCCTTTCTTTATGGACTGGTTGCTACCTGAGGCATGCTTCTCCTGGAGGATCACAGGAGGGCAAGGGAGGGCAGGCCAGTTTCAAACCTCTGCTTGCATCAATGTGCTCATGTTCTTTTGGGCAAAACAGATCACTTGGGTAATTCCTAAGTCATTGGAGCAGGGGAGGGGAGAACATATTTACTGAAAACAATCTTGTCTGTCACATTCTCCATCAGGCCATGATTGCTGTATTGTTTAGGGTAAAGGTGAATCTTCTGTAACAGAAAGAGTGGTACAGTTCAAACAAGATTACAGTTTTTCTTTCTCATGAGAATTTAGAGAGAGGTTAATGTTCTAGGCCAGGTAAGAAGTCTGTCCCAGCAACCCAGGTTCCTTCCATCTCATTGCTCTGTCATTCCCTAAGGTGTTTTCCTAGTCACATGGTTGAAGCTGTCTTATGAGCACAATATTACATTCCAGCCCATGGGAATGGAGAAAAGAGAAAATTGCTGTGTGAGCAATTTCCTTTTAAATTATGTCATCGAAAGTGGCATGTGACATTTGTGTTTGCATTCCATTAGCTACAGCATCATGAAATAGCCAGATCAGATCTTGAAAACAGGGAAACTGGGAAATGTCTCTCATTTCGAGTCCCTATATACAGCTAAAACCTTGACAATTAATGGAGAATGCATATGGATTCGCAATTAGTGGTCCCTGCTTTCCGGAGATTTTGAACAGATGATATATATGATGAGGATGTGAGCATGGCAGAAAAGGTAGGAAATGGACCCTTCCCTAGTGGAAACTCTGTAGTTAGCACACCAGCAAGGACACTAGAAATCAATTTTTGTTTTTCATTTAATTAATAAAATTGTTCATAGTTCACCAATTCTCAATATGTTTACTTTATGAGTACCTAGATAAAATGATTGTCTATTTGTTATTGCTATAAGAAACAGCCATGTGTTTCAAATCTTCCTTATGGGAACCTGTGTTCTCTAAATAACTGAGTCCATGTACAGACTAAATGTAAGAACCTGATCAAATAAAAGGTTTCATTAAAATTAGGCACTGCATGCTCGTAAGCATACATCATAATTTTATCCACATAATGTGCCATATCATCTGGGTTGTGATTTGAATTATGAGAAATATTGTGTGTGTGTATGTGTTTCCCTCTCTTATGAGCTTAGAAACTCCATTTCAGAACTATTACTGAAGATTGAATTGATGTCAGCCAGGAAACTGTAATTTCCTGTCACTTGGCCTTGAATTACTACATTGCATTTTTAAGCAATAAACAAATTTAGCTGAGAGATGCATGCTTTTTCCTACTTATCATTAGTACCTAAGAATATGGATGTTTTATACTGTTCAATCTTTATTACACACACAATTATTGGCTCAGAATGATAGTCAACCCTCCTTGTGTCCTTTTATCTTGAACTAATCAAGTCCAAACTTCCTGCTGAAAACCAGTGTATGTTGTTTTAAATGTGGGCTGCAGAGCCAATTTATCTGATAAAGGCAAATAACCTACCATTTCCAGGCTGCAGCCATGTTACAAGGAACATAATGTTTTCCCCTGCTGTTTTTATTTCTCCTGTGTATCACAAGTGGGAAAGATGGAATTTTACAAGAACTTAGTTTGTAAAGCACAATGCAAGGTAGTTTTGTTTAAAGACCTTTTCTCAGTACTTCGTATACAAGAGAAAAGCTTGTTTTATCTTACGTATTTGGGTTACAGTTTTCTGAAAAGTAAGCCACAGAATTGTGTTATATTAATGTGGAATTTCTGGTTGCCAGGTTCTCTATGATGCCACGAAAAGGGATAAATTTGTTGGGTGGTACTCAATAGCACCCAGGCTCTGTTTAGTTGTGTGTGGCTGAATCAGGTGGAGCATAAAGGTTTCCTGGGGTTGATTTGATGGAGCCCAACTCCTTGGCTGAGGGCGTGAGCTGCGAATTCAGCTTAGGAGGTGGGGATGGGGCAGAGCTTTATGTGTCTTTTCTCTTTCTGGTCCTACAACAATCTCTGACACATAGGAGGCTCTGGGAAAAAGTGTTATTAAAGGAGAGATCTCAAGGAAGGCTTGTGCTAACACTGTGTTCAAGTCAGGTGTGTTCTGAGGCAGCTTGGTGTGTTCCTGTGTCTATCAACAGGAGATCTGTAGACAGTATTTCCTTGTGTTGGGTTGTACCAATGCATTGTAGAACTTTTGTCATCCCTTTCCCCAGTAAGTGCCAGCAGTGCTGTACAGTTAATGGTACAATCAAAAGAGTCCCCCAACACATTGCCAAATGCCACGTGAGGAGGTCTTACCCCTGTAGATAACCACATATTATATATCCAAAAGTTGATTGTTTGATTAATTTATCTATTAAAAATATTTTTACATTCTCTACCTTTTAAAAACATTTCTTATTTTATCGTGAACTATTTTAGGGGTGTTACGAAAAGCAGAGTGAAAAATAATGATTAGCTTTTTTGTATTCAACATCCAGCTTTGCCACATTTCAACATTTTGCTTCAGAAATTTTTTAAAGAAACAGAATACTGCACTTCCTAAATGGAATACTGAAATTACTAAAAACTCCTTTTGTAACTTTCTCTTATGTACATATCCTCATCCCAGAAAACAACTACTGTCCTGGTTTAGAATTTATCATTTCTTAAGTATTTTTATGTTTCACCATATTTGCATTTATTTCTAAATAGCATTTAGCATTGTTTTGAAACTTATAAATGACATCATACTCTATTCTTGTGCAACTTCTTTGCATGATTATATTATTAAGATTTGTTTGGATGTGTAGAACTTCATTTATTTTAAATGCTATAAAACGTGCCATTATACATGCCAGTTATGAACCCACCAGAAGTTGATGAAAGTTTTAGTACTGTGCCATCTTTTCTAATGGTTAGTATTGGTAGCATGTAAACTTTTAAAATACTCTGTTAGATGAGACTCTGCTAGCGTCTTTTTAAAAGTTTTGAAATTTGCCGATTACTGCTTTTCAAGTGACTATTGGCAATCCATGTTTCTTCTTGTGTGAATTGCCTAATCATGTACTCTGTTACATTTTCTACTAGGTTATTTGCCTTCCTTGTTTTTAGTTACTTTGTAAGAATTCCCTTTTTAGTATGTACACATATACATATACTACAGATATATTTTCTTAATCTTTGGCTTTTCTATTTTATATGCTGACTGTTGGTGGTACAGATGGCTATAGTCAATTTCATCAGTCATTGAAGTTTGTATTTTTTATATCTTGTTTAAGAAATATGTTTATATTAGTCTTTTTTCCCGTGTGTATAACCAATTGTCACAGAATCATTTTTTAAAAATTGTCAGTTCTTTCCACATAAAACTGCATATTAATGGTATCTTGTCTATGTGGATGTGTTTCTGTTGCTGAGCAATATAGTCTATTCTAATAACCTATTTGTTTTTCTCTTTGTCCAATACCCTCACTATCTTAAATATCATTGTTTTATATAAATCCTGTTACCTATGAAAGCATGCAGTTTTCAAAATTGTCTTGGTATTCCTTTGCTCCTACAAATAAATTTTATAAACAGCTTTTTAAGTTACATAAAAAGTTATATATTGGAATTTTGATTCGAATTAAACTTGTGGAATAATGGAAGACAACTGACACCTTTATGATATTGAATCCTCCTATCTCCATTTATATAGACACTCTTCATTTCTTTCAATTAAAAAAAAGTTGTTTCTCTGTAAAGGTCATATATTTTTCCAGTATTATCTCTAAGGACATTATATTCTATGTTTCTCTTACTCATGGATTTTTTTTAATTACATTTTCTTTCACTGTTTTTATTGCTGATTCAAATATATATTTTGCTGGTGTCTTGTATGAGATAACCTTGCTTATTACTTATAAATATTTAATTTATAAATGTTCTTGTACTCTTCTGTATAGTCATAGTATATACAAATAATTTTTTTTACCTTTCTTATCCTTATACTTTTTATTGATTTTCTTACCATGGTCATAAGGAACTATAATATAATGGTTCATTTAAATATAATAGAATACATCTTTAACTTATTTCTGACTTTTAAGGGATTTATCATTTCATACATGTTTTTATACTTTTAGTATATTTGTATTTATAAATATTTAGTAATGATTTACATGTCTTTAAACTTCATATAAATGGTATCATACTCTACATATTCTTTTGATTGCTCATCATTAAGTATATTTTCTGTAGCTACTTGACTTCCTCTTTATTTTTATTTTTTGAGTTTTCTTTTTATGTTTAAATGATAAATGGGTGTTGATGTTTATAAAACCTTTTTTTAAAAAAATCCCTTTTTAAAAATAGTTTTTAAGTATTAAAAATATTTTTGGAATAATAATATTATTTCAGTAGTTTCCTAATATTTTTACAGTGGCAGAGTACTTTTTTATATGTAACAGCTAAGTCTTGGCTCTGTGACATGGTGGGAGGGCAAGTGGAACTTCTGGCCCCAAGGCCCTCTTCTCCTAGAACGGCTTCTTAACGTTTCCATTTGGGCTCGTTCCTTTTCTTTGCACTTTAGACATACTGATTTAGCCACATAGAAATGAAGGAACAATTCATTATGAGAGCTCAAAGGACAATGACCATTTCACCTCCAACTAATAGTTAGAATTCCTAAAGAAATTTCCCATCATCTTTTGATGGTTTCTGGATCTGTGATTTGTTACTCAGTTAACAGTTGGTTATGAATTGTTGATTTGTTTGCATTCTCCTGATATGAATAGAGGTCAAAGAGCCTGGGAAAAATATGTGAAAGAAAGTGAACTTTTTTGTTTTCTTATTTATAAGCATGAAGAGTCCAAAAAGCCTGAATTAGGATATAGAATCCAGGATGGTTAAAAATCCCAGTGTCTAACTGAGCTCTATTTTGGTTGATTACTTGAATTGGGACACATGAGCTTGACCAGCCTCTCCATGTAGCAGTCGAAAGGAATGAGCTACTGCTATTTACAACAATGGAGATGAATTCTCCAGATTTAATGTTGAAAAAAGCAAGGAAAAGAAACAAATGAGTACACAGTGTATGATTCCACTAGTTTGAAGTTGCAAGAACAGGGAAAATAAATTTATGTTGGTAAAACCCAGAATAGTGGTTACCTTTAGGGCTGTTATGTGAGAGTGAATCTGGGAGTCTTCTGAAGTTTGGGAAATGTTCTGTATCTTGATGTGGGTGGTGGTTAATCTGGTATGTGAGTATATGATAGGCCGACTGTACGTTAAATATTTATTTTTACACTTTCTTGTATGTATGTAACATCTCAGTTAAAAAGAATATGGCTAAAATAATGAATAAGAAGGCACCTATGGCTTTTCTAAAAATGTATTTTTGGTAGAATGAAAAAATTTTAGCACAACATTTTCAGCTTTGTGGAAAATTATTGGGGGGGTGTGGATGTGTGGATAAATGTATACTAGTGTATTAATAGAACACGGGGAAGAAGGGCCTAACTTGTCTGAGGTGAAGGTGGAGTGGGGGCATAAAATGAAGCCTTCAGGGAAAAAAATGGAGTTGAGAAGACATTTTAAGGATAAATAGGAATTTTCCAAGAGGATTGTGTGACACATATGGATCTCCACGTGTCCATGGTATGAAGTGAGTGACAAGTTATACTTAGGAACAATAAGTTGTTTGGTGTGGCCATAACAGAATATGGAAGCTGGGAACTGGTAACATATGAAGCTAGAAAGTTAAAAGAGGGATCAGGACAGGTGAAGTGTTGAATATCATGCTGAGAAAGTTTGATTTTTGTTTTCTTTTTGGCTTTAGGTATTAGAGAACCATTTATGGATTTTAGTTAGGTGGTATGATCACATTTGCTAAGTTGCATGATTAAGAGCTAATTTTGCAAGTAGTACAATAAGACAATTTGGATCTTTCCAAGAGGCCTGTTCTTGATGCTTTTCTCAACCGAGTAGCTTCATTGAGTGATCTTTTTAGACTGATGACTCACAAATCTAAATCTATGTTCTAAACTTGTCTCCTGTTTCTTCAAACTTCTTAGTAGAATTAGGCGCTTCTCTATCGCTGGATACAAATTTTGGTTATATCATTGTGCTTTTGTTCACTTTTAGATAATATAAGCTTTATGATCACTGTAGGTCACAAAACAAGTTTCCATTCAGAATTTGAGTATTTATTCAGTTGGAATATTTATTCCAGTATTTATAAACACATCTTTATTGAAAAGCTTCTTCCCTTACACAAGCCAAGACTGGAGAGCAGCGAGCCTCCATCCCACATTTCTGCCCTTTGGAAAGGACTTTCTTCTTTCACCTCCTCCCACTCACTTAGGTTTTTGTAGGGGAGGTGGGGAGAGTGGAGAGGAGTCTTAATGTAAGATGACTCCATCACTATAGGCCTGGGGAATGTTTAAAACAGACTCTAATGGTTATTTGTCTGAGATTTTTGAAAACTCTACTGCTAGGTGCCCCCAATCTTACCTCTCTTGACCTTGATAGTGGCCTCTCCTTGAGTTAAACATTCCAGATCTCTCCTCAGCTTCAATTCCCAACCCTGGTACCTACAGTGTCTTCCATCAGGACTCCCCTTACCCAGGCAAGTTATTCTTTTGAGTAGGATCTCTTTTATTAAACGAATTCAGTAGACATTCCTATCACAAATTCCACAGCTTGTCTGTAAGATTTGCATATCTTTGATCTACGATCAGAGGACTCTGAGTCATTTCTCAGTTATCACTCTACCTTGTGGCTACAGGTCACTACACCTTACCCAGCTATTAGCTATGCCCCCTCAACTGCAGGGAACATCCATCAATCTCTCTAAGCAATCTTCTTAGAGTCCCTGTCAGAGGTTGAGATAGGAAGTAGCACATGCCTCAATTGCTCTCCAAAGTAATCTCGAAAAGTCCTTTCAGAATCTCATTTTTTTTTTTTTATCCTTAATCTGAGTGAGGGACTTCTGGTTGAGTCTGAGCAATATGGAAACTTTCTTTTAAAATATAGAAACATTAAACTATTTATACTTATGTGTAAAGTGATTGAATTTCACTACCAAACCCAACCACTCCATTCTGTTGAATAAGAGTGACAGATAATTAATATGAGATATTGACAATTACTTTCATATGAGAGAACAACCTTTCAAAATCTTCATATACACAAATCCACTCTTTTCCAGCTGCTTTACAGTTCTATCATAATTTTTTTTCATTCTGCAAACATAAACATGTCATATTTGATTATTAATTTACAGTGAGCAGAAATCATATATAATTTTATGTGCAGAATTTATTAATTCTAAACACATGAAATTGCCTTTTATCATTGGTATAAACTCATTAGTATTCTAAGGTTTTTATGCTGGACAAAGTTGCAAATGCTTCTGCTGCTTTGTTGTGGTTATACCTGACTTCTTACTGGACTGTGAACTTTATAATAAAGACAAGGGCTGAGATTTTAAATTTGATATTTTATGCCTTCATTGTGCTGAGCACACATTAGGCATGCAGTGTTGTGTGTCTTCTCTATGTCTTTTTGCACTGTAAGTAAGGTGTTAGGTTAGGTGGGTAAATTTGAATAATTTAGAGCATTGATGGTACTTTTGGAAATATTTCATGATAATGTAAAGAAATGTGTTCTTTTTTTCACAGGATTGCTTTGGCTATTCAGGCTCTTTTGTGATAAAAAAAAATATAGTTTTTTTTTTCTATTTCTGGGAGGAATGTCATTGGTATTTCGATAGGGATTGCATTGGATCTGTAGATTATCTGGGGTCATTTGGTCATTGTAACAATATTAATTATTCCACCAGGCCCTGTGCCTTCCACCTGTAATCCCAGCTACTTGGGAGTCTGAGGCAGGATGATCACTTGAGGCCAGGAGTTCAAGACCAGCCTGGGCAACATAGCAGAACTCCATCTTTTAGAAAAATTCTTCTGATCCATGATTCTTCTGATCCATGAGTATGGGATGTCTTTCCATTTTTTTGTATCCTCTTCAGTTTCTTTCATCATCGTTTTGTAGTTTTGCTTGTAGAGGTCTTTCACCTCCTTGGTTAAATGTATTCTTAGGTATTTCATTTTTTGTAACTATCGTACATGGAATTTTCTTCTTTATTTTTCAGCTAATTTATTTGTGTATGGAAATACTACTGACTGTTGTATATTGATTTGGTATCTGCAACTTTAATGAATTTGCTTATCAGTTCTAAGAGTTTTTTGGTTGAGTCTTTAGGGTTTTTTTTCCTTTGTTTTTTATATATGATAATGTCATCTGCAAACAGGGATAATTTGACTTTCTCTTTTCCAGTTTTGATGTCCTTTATTTCTTACTCTTGCCTAATTGCTCTGGCTAAGACTTCCAGTACTGTGTTGAATAAGAGTGATGAGAGTGGGCATCCTTGTTTAGTGCCACTTCTTAGAGAAATGGTTTTCAGCTTTTCCATGTTCAGTGTTATATGAGCTGTGGGCTTGTCATATATAATCTTTATTATGTTGAGGTATGTTTCTTCTATGCCTAGTTTGTTGAGAGTTTATATAATGAGGGGATGTTGAATTTCATCAAATGCTTTTTCTGTATCTATTGAGATGATCATATAGTTTTTGTCCTTTAATCCATTGATGTGATGGATGATGTTATTGATTTGCATATGTTGAACCATCCTTGCATTCTTGAGATAAATCCCACTAGATTATGGTGTACTATCTGTTTGATGTGTTGTTGGATTTAGTCTGCTAGTATTTTGTTCAGGATTTTTGCATCTATGTTCATCAGGGATGTTGGCCTGTAGTTTTCTTTTTTTATTGTATTCTTGTCTGGTTTTACTATCAGAGTTATGCTGGCCTTGTAAAATGAGTTAGGAAAAATTTTGTCTGCTTCAATTTTTTGGAATAGTTTGAGAAGGATTGGTATTAATTCTTCTTTAAGGCTTCGGTAGAATTCAGTGGTGAAGCCATCAAGTCCTGGACTTTTCTTTGTTGGGAGACTTTTTATTATGGATTCAATGTCATTACTCCTTATTGGTCTATTCAGGTTTTCTATTTCTTCTTGGTTATGTCTTGATGGGTTGTATGTATCTGGGCATTTATCCATTTTTTTGTAGCTCTTTGAATTTATTGATGTATAGTTATTCATAGTAGTCTCTACTGATCATTTATGTTTCTGTGGTATCCATTGTGGCATTTCCCTTTTCATTTCTGATTTTATTTGAATCTTCTATTTTTTTTCTTAGTTATTTTAGCTAATGGTTTGTTGATTTTTGTTTGTCTCTTGAAGAGACTTCTGCACCCCCATGTTTATTACAGCACTTTTCACAATAACCAGGATATGGAATCAATGTTGGTGTCTAAAAACAGATGAATGGATAAAGAAAATGTGGTATTGTATAGCAAGAAATAGTATTCAGCCATAAAAAGAATGAAATTCTGCCATTAGTGGCAACATAGATGGAACTGAAGGATGTTATGTTAAGTGAAATAAACCAGAGATAGAACATTAAACTCATGTTATCATATGTGGAAGCTATTAATAAAAAAGTTGATCTCCTAGAAGTAAAAAGTAGAATACAGGATACTAGAGGCTGGAAAGGCAAGGTAGAGATTTATTAAAGGATACAAAATTACAGCTAGGTAGGAGGAATAAGTTCTAGTGTTCTACACTGCTAGATATAAGATGACTATAGTTAACAGTGAAACAATAATACATTATATGGTTTCAAATAGCTAGAAGGAGATTATCGAATGTTCTCAGCACAAATGATAAAGGTTTGAGATGATGGATAGGCTAATTACCCCCTCTGATCCCTATACATTGTATGTATTGAAACACTACTATGTACCTCATAAATATGCACAATTATTATGTGACAAAAAATAAAATGTGTCTAGAAAGTATGATTGCTAGAGTATATAATATCTCACTTCTCTAAAGAGAGGAGGAGATATTTCGAACACATTTTCTGATATTTAACATATCATGCTATTGGTTAACATTGTGCTCAGGCAAAATTCTGTGCCATGATCAAAGCTGGTCCATAACCTTAAAAGGATGGATAGTGTCCACTAATAACAACTTTCATCAGTCTAACTTATGTATTTTTTGTTGTTGCTTATTATAGAGACCATTCGTGGGAATACTAAAGGGATAGATATATCTGAAGTTTTTCTTAGGTAATTTTTTTTTATCATGAAGCATGTTAGAAAACTACACAGAATGTTGATTTACATCTTAATGAATTATTACATAGCTAACATTCATGCAATGCCCACTCTAGCCAAAAAATAGAATATGAGTAGTACTCTAGTCAAATTCCAATCAAAACATCCTTCCCTACCATTCACCAAAGATAACTACTATCCTGACTTCTTATACCATCAGTTAGTTTTGCCAGTTTGGGGAATTTTATGTAAATGAAATAATGTAGTATGTATACTTTTGGCTTTGGCTTCTTTAAAATCTTAATATTTGTGAGATTCATAAATATTAATGTATGTCTATAGTGTGTTAATATTATTTAATGTATAATTATGTGTTGTATAAATATACCAAAAGTTATTTATCCTTTCTAACATTGATCAACTTTTATGTTTCTAGTCTTTTTTTTTTTTTTTTTGGCATTCTGAAGGAAATTTCTTGCATGTATTTCTTGATGCACAGGTGCATATATTTCTGAAGAGTTCTTGCCCAGCAGTATTACTGCTGGGTCATGAAGTATGTGTATCTTTAAACTTAGAAGATAATACTATACTCTTTTTCCTAAAATAGTTGTGCTAGTTTACATTTTGACCAGCAGTGTTATTGTTTCATGGCTTTGCCAATAGTTGATATTGTCATTCTTCTTAACCACTTAGGTGAATGTGAAGTTATATCCCATGCAGTTTTAATTAAACTTCTCCTATTTCCTAAGAGAGTGTTCACTTTTTTATGTGTTTACTGACCATTTGGTACATATACTTTTTTAAAAAATTACTTTTTAAATAATTTTAGAGTCACAGGAAGTGGCTCAAGAAAAAGTACAGGAAGGTTCTTTGTACCCTTTAGTTTCCTCCAGTATTAACATCTTGCATAACTACAATACAATGTCAAAACCAGGAATTTGGCCTTCGTACAATCCACAGAAATGAGCATATTTGTATTTCACCAGTTGTATAGACAGTTATTTGTGTATGGGTGTTCTGTGCATCTTTATCACATTCATAGATGCATGTAACCACTCCACAATCTAGATATAATGTTGTTCCATCACTATAAGGCTCCCTTGTTGCTGTTCCTTTTGGACACACCTCATTGCTATCTCTAACCCATAATAACTACTAATTTGTTCTCCATTTGTATGATTTTTTTAACGTGCTTATTTAAATATTTTTGTCTGTTGTCTTTTTCTTATTGACGTTTAGATATTTTTACATGTAATTATATGTATGACAGGTGCCTTTTCCTCCTCTATGGGTTGTACCCATATTTTTATATTGCTATAATCTGGTGAATAAAAGTTCTTAGTTCTAATATAATCATATTTATTATTTTTTTCTTGATGTTCAATGCTTTTGAGCTCTTGTGTAAGGAATCTTTCCCTACTCTTGGATCATGAAGGTATTCTCCCAGAAGCTTTATTGTTTTGTCACATTTAGATGTACAAGACAACTGGAATGATAATTAGAGGTCAGGTGTAACTTTCTTCCACATGGATATCCAATTGATCCAGGACTCTTTGTTGAAAAGACATTTTCCCCACAGCTTTGCAATTCTATCATTATAATAAATCCAGTGGTAATATCAGTTAAAGTCTGTTTTCGGGATTTCTGTGTTAGTTACATTGGTTGGTTTGTTTATCCTTGCATCAGTTATTTACCATTTTATTTACTATTGATTTAAAATTTTTTTAAAATACAGCAAGTAGTTTCACATTCTTTTTCATTAGTGTCTTTGATTTTCTTGGTCTTTCGTATTTCCATATACATTTTAGAAGCATCTTCTGGAAGCAGTATCTGGGGATTTTGATTGTTAATTCACTGAATCTATGAATATTTTAGGTATGAGTTGTCATTTCTACAGTATTGAGTCTTACAAGTTATGAATATGGTGAACCTTCTCTTTATTTAGTTCTTTATTTTATTTTGATGTTGTTTTATTGCTTTATGATAAAGTTTTACTATCTTCTGTGAGATTTATTCCAGGATATTTGATATTTTTAATGCTATTGTAAATAGTGTCTTTTTGAAGTTTCATTTTCTAAATGTCGCTATTACAAAGAAGTATAAAGGATTCTTATATATTGACTTTGTATCTGGGAAACTTGCTAAACTCACTTTTTGATCCTATGAATTTATCTCTTGATACTTTAATATTTTCTATATACATCACCATAACATTTGTAAATAGTAGTTTTATTTATTCCTTTCTAATACTTATGCTGCGTGCCTACCACTTCCATCTCGCCTCTCTCATCCCCCACATTTTCTTGTCTTAATGCATGGCTAGGATTTTAAGTACAATGTTGAATAGAACTGATATTAACAGGTATTCATGTGTTGTTCCTGATTAAATGGAAAGTTTTTTAAGTTTTCACCAATATGTGCGATGTTTGCTATAGATCTTCCTCAGACAAAAGAGGATTATGGAAGTTCCCTCCATTCCTCATTTGCCAAAAGATTTTTTTTTTGGTCATAACTTAATGTTTATCAAATTTTATTTATGCACCAACAGAGATGAACATATAATTTTTCTTTTGTATTTGTCAATGTGGTAAATTACAATGACTTATTAATATTTTCAAATCTTAAGCTGACCTTTATTCCTGGTATAATCTTAATGGTAACTTAGAATTGATGTGTGATTCATCCTATACATTGCTGGATTCAGTTTGCTAAAATTTGTTTAGGATTTTTGAATCTATGTCAATCAGTGATATCGGCAGATAATTTTCTGCATTTTAGAAATTACTTTTTGTTTGTTTTACAGTCTTTAATCTTCTCTTGTCCAAAGTGCTTCTCTTATGAGTTTGCTGTATTAAATAATCACATCATTTATATGTTCATGCACCCTTAAACTACAGACTTATAGTCATGTTCAGTCAATTATCAATTCTGTCAATTCCACCTTCTACATAATATATCACTAGGTTTCGTCTCTCCATTTCGTCAGCTCCTACACTACTTCAGAATGCTATTGTCTGTTTCTTGGATTATTCTGATAATGCCTATAAGATTTCTCTGCCACAGGTTTGGCTCCCATATTTTTACATTTTGCAGTTAAAATGAACTTTTAAAATCACAAACCCTATTATGCTGCATGTCATCTTAAAATTTTTTAGGGGCTCTTTGTTGAATTTCTTTCAGCTCCTCACCTTGGCCATGTTCTCTCTTATGTGCAAGCCATTGCTCATGTCGTTTCCTGGAAACACTCACAATAGTACGCAAACTATAATATTTATGTGGCAGAGCAGGGGAGCTGAAGAAGGGAAAAGGGTTGACAAAAGGATGCCACACAGGGAACAATGTATGGAGAGGTGCAAAACGCAGTTTAGAAGCTGATTTTTCACGCACTATCTGTCTATTGTTTATTTTCTGCTTGGCCTGGCATGTTTTGTGGGTCCTAGAGGTGAGTTATTAAAGGGAACAGGCTGTATTCAATGCTTATGCTCAGCTCTGGATAGTGTAGTTTATGGGCTATATACAAAGCGTGACATCTGAAAAAAGTTACAAGGGTGGTGAGGAATTTTGGAAGGTGCTAAGGATGGTTTACCTGGCTAAGGAGATACTTGAAGAACTTTCACGTAAAAGATAAATTAAAGGTGTTCTATGTACATTGATAACTATAAAAATTATGAATACAAATGGGCAGAAGTATAAAAACACAGACTTTTTCTTCAAATTAGGAAGAACTGTCTAAAGACTAGCCTCCTGAGGCAGTAAGTTTCCTCTTGCCTCATATATTCAGGCAGTGATTGGTCAATTACATAAGGGAAATTTATATATTAGGGCAGTGATTCTAAAACACACTCTCTGGGGCTTGGACAAAAGAATCAGTAATTTTGGAAGCCTCCCAAAGTGAGTCTAATAGGCAGACAAGTTTGGGAAGCCCTGCATGAGGGTGGCAGGGTTTCAATTCCTCAGTAGTTTCCTGTATCATGACTATCTGGAAGAGTTGAAAAGAATACAGATGCCCAACAACTACCCTCTAGCTTCTAAATTAGCAGAGGTGGGGATGTATCTCAGGAATCTATATGTTTAAGATTATTCCCGAGTGATTCCCTTTTACACCTGGGTTAGGAAATCACTAGCTTATATTACCCTTTTAAGGAGAAGTCTTGTACATTAGGCACTTGACAAATTTATTTATGGTGTCTTGTGAACAAAATATGTAATATGAGTTAAGAATAGTACATCTAGGACTAAGAATGGATTTGATAGTCAAAATGATCTGAATTTTGATTCTAGTTCTATTACTTATTAGATTTGCAAAAATTTACCTTCCCCACCTTGATTTCCTCATCTTAACATGGAGCGATAATAACCACTTCATGGATTCATTTTGAAGGTTAAATAAACTTGTTTATGAAAAGAATCAAAGTATCTGGCACAGTGTCTGGTCATATTGGGCTCTTTTCTAAAATTCTGTGGTTCAATGAATGCTGAAATTAATGAGTGGAACAGTGGAACACATACACATGCTTGATGGGTGTGTGTTTCCCTTGTTGCTTTTTAGCTTCAGTGTTTCTGTGGACTCCTGGTTTTAACATTCTATTTTGGTTTAGGTGTGTAATTGGTAGTTTAAAGACCATAGACGTGAAGAATAATGCTTTTCATTAGCTATTATTATTATTTTTTTTTTTTGCTCATGGCAAAGGTGGAGAAAGAACACTAGCTATTATTTGTAAGCCAAATATCATTCATGCCTAAAATATTTTTATAAATTGAAAACTTCAGGTAAAAATTTGTTTCATTATTTGTACTATAAATGGTGGGAGAGAATTAACTGTGTGCTTTTTTTTTATCACAGGTTTATAGGAAATCTGTAGACTTTTGCTAAAATGGAAAACTATGAAGAAAGAAAAAGATAGCAGTTGGAGTTAAAATTCCCGGATGAATATATTTCACTTCTGAGGGATCAGCATTTAAAAACGATATGCTGATTTGGAAGGTCCTGGGAGTAAATTGTAAACTTTATTTTTTTCATTCAATCAATGGATTTTTTAATCATTCCTTGGAGTTGATGAAGTTTGGAGACAGTGTGTGATGCGAAATGTGGCCGACCAGTGTTTTCCTAGTGATCGCATCTTGGATTAGTTTGCTGCTTTTTTGAAGAGATTCCATTTTGAAGGGCAAGAACCTAATGTGATGGATTTATCTTCAGAAATGAACAGACATGGGAAGAATCCAGTGAGTCACAAGCTAGAGGATCAGAAGAAGGTAAAACAAATAAATTTCTTTTTGCTTAGTCCTTTTTGTTTATGCTTAAAAAGAATTTTGTAAATTGAAAATGAATGTGCCTTATGAGATAAAATAACATGCTATTTCATGGAAATAAATCCTACTAGATTATCTAGGAGACTGTTGCCGTGGGTCTGGATTTCATTACCAGTTGGTGATTTTGTTTCTAAAGTCTTCTGAATTTATCCATCCAGTGGGTCGGCAGGGATTCCAGTCTGTTTTCTCACTCTTGACTTCATGCTAGTGACCTGCGGACCAGATCTCATAAGAACGGTTCTCTGAGATCCAGGGTGAGGCATGAGTCACAGGCATCTCTGGAATAATGGAGCAAGTTAGAGTTCTCCTAGAAGAGAACACCTGTCTTCCTGCCATTAGAAGGCACAGGTGGCACTGGAATTTCTCCAATTTCATGTGTTCGTGACATGTCAGCTTAGGCCATCTCACTTTTATAGCTGCCCTGGAAAGAAAGTCATGAGGCAACTGTGACCTTTGGTTTGACTCTTCATGTGTGATGTTCAAGGAACTACTGGAAAACATTAAGAAAGGACTATGCTAACGTTTTGTTTTTGTTTTTGTTTTTAAAAACAGGTTTAGAGAGCTGCTGAATAAGAAGTTGGGGATTGAATACTGAGGGTTGCACTTAAACCTCGTTTTTTTAGCCTTTTAGAAACTGTTACCACTCAACTGCTGCACTGAAGTGCTCTCTTGATGGTTCTCACTAATCAAAAGGGTCAGAGATAGTGCCCAGGAGAGAAAGTCCCATTCATAATGAAATATATTGTCTTTTTTGGTGCTCTCATTGACTACATTAGTACAGAAGAGGTGTGTGGGGAAGCAGTGGCTAAGGCACAAAAGCAAGGAAAATCGAGACAATAGAAAGGAAATTTTTAGTTAGATGTGGATCCAAGAGGTGTGATTAAGATGTGTGTTTTCACATCTATCTTAGAAATTTTGTTTGCTCGTCACTTTGCCTATCCCAGAAAACAACTAGATTTTTGATGGCTTTGGAAGTAAGAAGTTTAGAAGAGGCTAAGCTGAGTCAGTGGCTTATTAATTTTGTTCGTCTAGCATGGGGCTACAGTAATCCTTTTGTCACTAATAGAGACAGAAATACATGGATTATTTATGCCCAGTTTGGTTCATTCATTGGGTTTACCTGTAGTATAAGTAAATCTCAGAAAATACTAAATACTGTAAAAAGTCAAGGTACCTGGAATCAATTTTCACCTCAATATGGATATAAATTTCTGTACAAATAAGTGCGTTACCAAAAATTCCATTGTTATTACAAATGGTCAGCATTTGTTTTTCCTTCCTGGTGCTAGGATTAACTCAGAAGAGATAGAGAGGTAAATTTCAATCTAAAGCATGCTTGGTAATTTCTTAACTACTAAGGAGTCATTTAATCATTTTTCTCTATCTACATCTTTAAATGTCCTGAACTCCGATGGTAATTTGCCTACTATATTGGGCAGGTGAAGACAGAGGTGGGTAATAAGCAAGCAGTTAATATTATGGAATTATAATTTTGGATAGAGGTCCTGCTTTTCTGATATGAAAGAAAAGTACCTCTGCAGGTGCTATCCCTTCATTTCTTGACTAAGGAATATTTTCCGCAAACACAAATAGGATTGCAGGCTGAAGAATGGAACAGATTCTTAAAGTCATTCTTTGAATTTCTTTTGTGGAAATTTAAACACTGCTCTTTCATGATGGTTTCCCAGGCCAATTCACAAAGTGTTGTTCAGCTCATACGTAATGTACTAATAGTGATAGAGTTTAGACAAACCATGGGGAACCACAATTCTGTGGAAAAAATTAAAAAATATCAGCTTGCTGATGTGGGACAAGAGGATTTTCTTCTCACTATAGCCTTACCTTCTAATCAGTGAGGAGCTGGGGGAGGGGTGAACCTTTTCAATGAGCAGTATGAAGAATGGAAAATGGGGTTCTGATGACTTCTTGGCCACCCCGCCCCCCAAAGGTGGGCTTTCCAAAAGGAGCCTTGACATGTAAGATCTGCGAATAAGCCAGAAACCCAGATATATACAAACACACGTGTGTGTGTGTGTGTGTTTGTGTGTGTATAACTTAACAAATTTGAAGCTAAATATTTTATTAGCTTCAAATTTGTTAAGTGTCAGCAGGAACACCTAGTCACAATGACATACTTTTTTGAGTTTATATTAAGAAGAAAAATGAAATGTAACATCATAAATCTTCGCAGACGAAGCTCTGGCCACTTCCCTGCCACCACATAATTGCTAGTAGAGATGAGAAGGTCATTTATGTAATTACTTCAAGTGCTTATAGTCCTTCATAATGAATTAATTTAACAGGCAGTGTTCCACATTGGTGAAATAAAATTCATTTATCCTGACTCTTGCCTCCATGCAGGGGTGAAGGATCTTTTTGGTATTACTGAGAAAGTGTCACCGTATTTGGCATATTGTACATATTCAAAGCAAGATGCATCAAACTGGATGGAATATAGGCACCTGTTCCAAGCACTACATAACTGATCTCTTGTTCAGTCTATATATAGCTCGCTAGCTTTTGTTCTTAATTTAAGATATGCGGCTTTATACTTACTGTGCTCTACTTCCAAGTAGAAACTCTCAGGATACTGACTGTAAGAGTGTATGTTCTACTGAGTGACTAGGTGAATGTCAGGGAAGAGGTCATTTATTAAGTGCTTACTATAATGGCAGGAACTGGCTTGATCCCTTCTAGTTTATTAAGAAAGTATCTTCCTCCAAAGATAAAAGCTGCTTTTACCTCTTTAAGTTTTGGATCCTGTAAAACAATTATCAGTTCCTCTAGAATTTATATAACGTTATTCAAAAGTCTCTGACTTTTAGGGTTTCTTTTAAATAATGCCTCATCACCTCACTAAATCTGAGCAGAGGAAAACATAGTTGAAAGTTCTAAGGCATCATGTCCACAAGTCCTATCTGAAGTGCTCTTCATTATGGATAAACAGAGGTGTGGATCTTCTAGGAGTTAGAGAAAATACTTCTAAGAATCTTATAGGTGGTGAAGATAATGCTTCTAAGTATCTCAAATCAACTTGAATTAGCATAGGACTAGCTAGAATTCAATGGCCTTTTTGATTTGTGTGATTTTTATCAGTAAAACTTTCAGTTAGTATTGGCCCATAATCCAGCTCTTGGCATTCAGTTTCTGGAATGTCCCAGAAAGGAAAATTATCATGGCATCTCAATCCTCCTTAGTGCCCATAATGAGGTGTTTTATTTTTGAAAACTGACCTTTTGACCTTTGTTTGCACATTGATGCCAGTGAGGTTGGTATATTGCTTTCTTTTAATTTTATTGCCTACTGGGATTATTTTTGCAAAAACCCAAGAATAGTGGAAGCCCAATAGGTACAAATGTCACTGTTATATAATAAACTGTGACCTTGAACTGAAAAGCAGAGCCCTGTGGATTTTACTGTCAGTCTAATTGCAGCAGTTTGAATTTCAGGCAACCCTGGGACACTGGTTTATTGCTCCATGAATATTTTATGTATTAAACCAAAGCATTTATAATAGTAATTTACTAGGTAGTGATAAAAAGGTAGCAGGATACACTCTTCAAAATCATGGCAAGGAAATGTAATAAATACTTGGTGACCTGTTGGACTTATGCTGTTGCTCTATTCTCTAAACCAGAAAAGGATGAGCAGTATTGTGACATATATGCAAAGGTGTTTACCTTTATGGAAATGTTTATGATTAATGTCATTTCACTGTTTCACTACTTAAAATCGTGTATTTACATATTCAATTAGTCAGCATTATTTTTACCCTGCTGTGCAAAAAGTTCAAGATAAATTCTAGCACATCATGTTTGTTTTTCTAAGAGATGGCAATTTATTTGAGAAGTAACATATTCAGGGTATAGTGTTTGAAATGTGGAGAATTATGTAAAATGAGAGAAATTATCGTATTACTTGATAGAAAGGAGACGTGCTGATATAGAAAAAGTCTATTATTTTAAGGTCTGACCCTGTGATTTATTGGACTTAAAATCAAGTTTAAGCAGGGGATTAGAGAAATCATCATCGGCAGGTAACAAGTGTTTCATCAATGTCTATTCACATAGACATTTTTTTTTTTCCATTTGACACCAAACAGAAGTGTAGTCCAGGCACACATATTTGCATGTCACTATGTGAGGTTACTCTAATTGTTTTACCGGAAACCTCATTCACTTATGATTGCCAGTGCTTTACAGAGTAGAATTATAAGACTTTATCAATTTAAAGCTAGCCTAATTCTTATTTTATTATTTTTTTGTTGTTGTGCTGTTTCTTTTAACATCGACTATATTGTTGCATTTTCTTGCAGTGATGGTAAAATAACATACGTAAGTGTCAAAGAGCTGTTACTGGTTTATTGTCACGGGTGTTGTGGACTACTTGAAATTGTTGGTATTGGAAACTGATTAAAGACCTGTCTTAAGAGAAAATATGAAGATAAGTCCTTAAAGAAGAGGAGAGAGCTTAGTGAGGATAGATCCAGCCCTTCTATTCTTTCATCTTCTTAAAAAATAGACTTGTTAAATGGTCCTTTGTTTTTAGAAATCTACCTGACTTCTTTTATTTAGTGTGTATTAGATAGGTTAAAGGAACCAGGAAGAATGATGAGGTTTCTGAAACAAAATCACCTCATTTATTAATTATCCAATTCCAAAGCATGGCTGCTAATATGAATGGATTATAGTGGGGTTCTCAACCAAATTTGTTAATCATCCAATTTCTGATTATCCACACTTTTCATTTTTTAAATACTTTGAGGAGCCATTGTACAATGTTGTTACACAAATCTGGAATTAAGGTACAGATATAAAAATGAATATCAGGTTCACAAAGAAACTAGTACTGGAATTGTAGCATACTGTGATGCTAATTAAGACTACCCTTAATTTCTACCTCTGCCTCATCATCTTCTGTAAAGTGATGCCACAAACAGCTGTCTCTCAGCTATTTCACCTGAAATTCTCTAAGAGTGAATTAAAATGACTCTTTTTCAGCTCAGAAGTGATTCTAGAAACTTCTCTCTCAGATCTGAACTTGAATGTAACCTCCTTTAAAACCCCCTCTATTGTACCACATAGTCCTCAGATAGACTTCCGAAGATGTGTATGACCACCTACCTTTTTGCTCCTGGCAGTACACATTTTTGACGTGTAAACAGACTTGAGATAACAGAAAAAAAAAAAACCCTGGAAATAGATAAAAGTGAATGGTATATAAGCATACTCCATAGTTCCACCATTTTGTTCTAAACTAGACCATGTGCTTTTTCCTGATTGGTGGACTTAAGGGGTCAAAGATATAGTGACCCCATATTTTCATATAAGTAGAGAAAATAGTCCTGAGATATATATTATGATATATACTGTATACTATGATCAGATAGGATATACATTCTGAACATTTCGAGAACAGAATTATATGTAAATTTTTATGAGTATTGGTTGTCATTATGATCTCAATGATACTGATAATAATGATTACTAACATATAAGATTTGCTAAATTTTAATTCCTGTTTCTTTGTAAATCCCTTTCTCTCTCTCGATTCTAACATGTATTTTCCTCTGGCTTTTATCATTTCATATAGGTATGAATATATGATGCTAATTTTTTTCCTAAAATATATTGAAAAAATATTTACATACCAGTGCAGAAAACTTAGAATAAAATAATGCACCAATTTGCTCCCACCTTCCTGTATACACATCATTAAATTGTATATATTTATATCTAGTATATATTCACATAACTTTTTAAAGCAAATGTTATATTATTTTTTAACCTGTTTTGAATGGCCAATCATATCATCGTCAATTTCTCTTTTACATTGTGTATTTAAAGGGGCTAGAAATTTTCTCCTTTTGACTATCAAAAATGTACACATTTGAACATAACACAGTCATTTCAAAACAGTAGTTCAGCCATGTCTAATTACCTCTCTTGAGGCTTCAGGTGAGTATAAGCATGTGGACTGAGAATCCAGAAAGCTTACCGGGAGGTAGCCAAGTGGGAAGAACCCAGAAATGCATGCAAATGTACCACAAAACAGTCTGAGTGTGAAGATCAGGAAAGTAGACTTCTCATTTCCAAGAGCCAAATATTTGAGACTAATTGGAAAATAAGAACATGATCTGGCTCTAGAATAAAGTGGGGAGCAAGAACAAGGGGTAGAAGCAGGGAAAAAGATAAGTTGGGAGTGGGTTGACATGCTGATTTGCTTTTATGGACAGCAGGCTGCCTGCTGGTGAGGTGAGCCATCTGATTTTATAGCAGAAGGATAGGATGGACAGAATTGTTTTCTTGTAAAGAAACTGACCAAATGTCTCCAGGATTGATATTCAGTGAATATGCAATGCTTGGGATAAGAATTACATGAAACAAAGCAGATTTGATGATATGTTACAAAAACAGTGGACATAAGGACTTCTACATGTTTTGTATACATATTTGTAAAAATTTGACTGAAAAATAAGTGGAAAACCATCAAAATCTTTGGTCTTCACTGTGTATTCTGAGGACCAGCAGCCTCACTGTTATCTGGGAGATTATAAGAAATAGAGTCTCAAGCCCCTTCTAAGTAAGAATGTGCATTTTAAGATTTCCCCAGGTAATTCTAACGTACAGTAATATGTAAGAAGCACTGTTCTACAGACCATTTCTGATAGCTTCCTACCATTGTGATGCGTTCAGTAAGGTGCCCTTTATTTTCTGTCTTCTGGTTCCTATATCCCTTCCTGACTCCCCTCCTGGTATTTCCTGAAATTATCAGCCAAATAAATTACTTGCACTTGGATCATTGTTTCAGGATCTGCTCTGGGGAAATGTAAACTAAGACATTATATATCTAGAAATCTTGTATTCATACTTCACTAGCTTTAGTCAGCTAGTGTTGGACTCTGTTAGCACAGATGTTTGGAATTTTAACTTTTTGAGAATTCTTCCAACCTTATTATTCATTCCTATTTTATTGATGAATATCCTAGTGCATGCCCAGACCAATGATAATATCAACACTTGTTCAGTGAGGCTAGCGCTTTATTATAAGCATTCAATGGATAGGTGACCCTCACAAAGAACATCTGCTGCCATCACCCACTGCCTCTCCATCGTCAATGGCCTCTGCAGCTGACACTGCCCCACACAGTTGCTGAAGGAGCTACCAGCACCTCTTTCCATCTTCTACCTTCTTCCTCTCCATTACAAAAGACACAATTATGAGACACTTATTGAATCAGATACTTGGTGTTTAGGATTTGAAGTGAGGTTCATTCCTCTCTTTCTCTAGGGATACACACACACACACAGAGTTGTATGGATGAAGATGGACAGAGTGAGCTCGCTTGAAGAGGAGGACCCTGTCAGGCGAGCTTATTACAAATGAGCAATACAATGAAAAGAAACCGTGATGCCCATGACCCTACCTTAGTCTGTTTTGTGCTGCTATGACAGAATCCATAGACTGAGTAATCTATAATGAACAGAAATGTATGGGCTCACAGTTCTGGAGGCTGGGAAGTCCATTATCAAGGTATCATTATCTGATGAGGGCCTTCTTGGTGCATGATCACATAGAGGAAATGAGAGAGCAAGAGGCAGCCAAACTTGCCCCTTTGTAATGGCACCAGTCTCACCCATAGGAGTGAAGCGTTCATTGCCTAATCACCTCTTAAGTGTCCCACCTCTTAATACTATTAAAATGACAAATTTCAATGAGTTATGGAAGGGACTACCTCTAGCAGAAATAAACACTGCCCACTAATAAAACAGTTCACTATTTTGCTCAAGACCTGACCAATCAGACTAGCAGTGTCTTTGGGAGGATCTAGTAAAAAAACTATAGTAGCAAAGAGCAAAGGGTCCTGATAAGACTACCTGAGTTTGATTCCTGAATCTGGTACTTTGTCAGTTTACTCAACCTCTGCCTTCTTCCAGTTCTGTCATTTGTGTTATTTCCTAAAATAATATTTAAAGCATTTGGAACAATACCTCACACCTGGAAAACACTGAATGAGAGGGAGCTTTTGGAGGTAGACTAAGGAGTTGGTCATGTTCTCTCTTCTGGGGGCAGAAGTGTTACTCCCTTCATCACTAACTTCCTATGAGGCCCCAGAAGTGCTAGTGCTGAATGACTTTCTAGTTAGCTCCAGTCACAGCACCCCTGCTTAGATTTCTCTCTCCCTTCTGCATATAAAAAGCAATTTAAACACTGTTAATACCTGGCTCCCCCAAAAGTGAAGGGCTTCTTTACTTGGGAGTGGGGACACACACACACGTGCATGTGCACACACACACACACACACACACACACACAAGATAAAAGATAGAAATGGAACTAATAAACCAATCCTTAGTTCTCCACCCTGGCCCCAGGATGGAATTTCCCTGTGGGTCTGGGCATTCTTTCCTGACTTACATTGGGCTCGATGTTACTGGTTCATTTTAGGCCCGGCAAAGCCTGCTGGTTCCCTGGAGAGAATCAGAGGAGAATTAGTGCTCAAGATATTTCATCCTAATATATGGATACAATGTCAATCACATGTGACTAGATCTCAACCCTAGAGCTAGTCAGAAGAATCTGTCAGTTCAAAGACTTTATTTCTCTTAGGATGGCACATTTGATAAACCAAAACACTTTCTGGCCATGGCATGTTGACAAGAACAAGGCCGCCCCTTAATTCATGGTGCATTTTAAATAAAAATTTACTCCCTGAATCCTAAATATTAGTATGAGTTTTGTTTATTTTCAAGAGAAGTAAAAGAACATTGAACATGGGAAAGATTCTCAATATATTAACTAACTCATGGCTTTATCTCTACTACTCCCAAAGTGAGGTAGAACATGTAAAAAATGTCTAACAATAATATGTAATAAAATAAACATAATAAAGTGTTAAGCATAGATGCTAGTGGTGGACATATAGGTGTTCACTGTAAAATTCTAGTAACTTTTCTGCGTATTTGAAAATATTATAAAACAACAAGGAGGAATGTGTTACTAAGCTGTGACGCTGCTTTCAAGGTAGCCTGGTAGCATATCTATAGTTTCCCTGCCCTACTTCTCCAAGCTTGATCCTCCCCCTCGGTGTAAGTTGGGAATCAAGCGGGCTTAGAAGATTTATGAGAGTTAAGGGAGGCCGACTCAGGACTGCTATTGCTAGCCTTTTAACTACACAAGGTGATCTTCTCAACTGGCTTCAGATTCTAAACTGCCCTTGTTACATGATGTATATGGAGAATAAAAATTTTCAACAGCTAACTTAAAAATTAACTTTAGTACTACATCCCATATCTGTTGATTTTGTTTCCTAAAAAATAAATTTTGTACATTCAATCATTTGCACATTCCATCAAAGAACACTTTTATTGCACTCCAATTTAAATCTGGGGATGTTCGTATCCAAGCATTAAGTCAATAAAAATTTTTTGTAGTTTTTGCAATAATTCTCTCTGATCAGTTTTTTAGGTATAATAGAGGTAACTTTCTTTATAAATGTTCCCTGGCACATAGGCTGGCCAATGTAGTTCAAAATTAAAAATGTGATATGCTATATCACCTGTTTAGAGTCAATTTCTTATGTATATTTTTGCATAATGGTAAAGTAGTTCCTTAGTGTGCAATGGACTCTTGCCTAAGAATGTTCTACATCATATTCAGAAGGCTCTACAGATTGCTTATTATCTTCTGATAAACTAGTCAGGTTTTGTTAAGTCGTTGGTTCAGAGGTAGAGATAGAGTTTTAACTCAAGTTAGTAATTCTGCTCTTATGATGTGTTTTATATATTGGATTTTAGCATATTTTGTTTGAAGAAGGAAATCAGCAAAAGAACTTAGCACAGATTTAAATATTTTGGCTGAATTCACTGAATTTTTGTGCATTTATGTGGTGCTTACTGGTGCTCTGTGGTAGATAACAGTAAAACTATTATGTTAACTGCATTACTATTGGTTTTATTCATTTATATCCAACACTTCTACCTTCCATAACTAAGTGGATTAGGCTCCTAACCTGTGAACAACAACTTGTAGTTACTAATCAAAAGCACTTTTCCTTACATTTCCTTCCATCTCTACAACTCTGTGAAGCTGTAGGTCAGGTATTCTTTACATCCATATTAGGAACATGCACTTGCCCAAGATCATAGAACTTATCAGATTGCATATTTTTATTTTGCTTGTTGGTCTATGATTTTATTTTTTTATTCACTTATGTTTAGCACATTTCTATGTGCATGGCAGTTGCATATCAAATCATTTATTCCTTAATGACATCTAATTTATTGTGTGGTTAAAAATCTGTTTAAAGGATGTAAACCCTTCCTAGCTTTTCTATGAAGCTTTTATGCTACAGGACTTGATGTAAAGTATACTTTCTTTGAGCAAATGTTTTTCCAAAAGCTACTCCTAAAATGACTTTGAAAAGGGGTGAAAAATGAGAGTCTAGATTTTAGAGACAAAATTTTATTGGCATTAAATTTGGTTTGATCACATTATATTTGTCATACCTGGGAAGTTAGATTCGAGGTTCCCCTTCTAATGAAAGGTGACTAATTTCATAAAATTACACTTGCAAACTTCATTTAATGCCTAGAAAAATGTATTATAAGGAACACAAGTTATAGTTAAATTTGATAGGCTCTACAAAGAAAATTCATCATCATTGCACATAGATAGGGCCACAATCTAGGCTTCTCAGTTTTGCCAGCCCATCAGCCACCACGTATTCCACAAGGCTTGGCTCCCTGGTCTCCTAGCGGTGCCAGTGACACATGTGAGTACATGCATATGTGTGAGCCACCTTGCTCTCCTGTAGTGAAGCAGGATGTTCTGTTGGACCACATTCACGTTCAGTATTTGCTCACCATGGTGGAAATGAATGGGGAAGTAGGGCCCATCACCGAGGTGAGATTGGTAGCCATATCAAGGCATATCCACTTCATTTTTGAGAGACTGTTAAAAAAATGAAATATGCCCATTTGGGGGCCCTCTTTATAATGTCCTTGATTTGTCTGATACAAAATGAAGGTGAGAATTGTGTTCTACATAAATGACCCTTTTGCTTTTCTACTTTGATAAATATTTTTAAATATTTACAAGCATTACATTTTCCTAACCATCATCTTTTCACAAATGCTTATAGCTGTGGGTTACTCATCAAAATGTACACATTCAGTTCTAAGGTAAGGTGGCCTCCTCTTAAGAATGTCACTGAAACCACATGGAAGCTTCTGCCTGCTTTTCAAATTTTGCTGCTTGTAGTTAATTTCCTACTTTATGGTTTTCATTAAAATAAGATTTTCTCCTTTAAACTCTTAGCAGCTGCTTGATTAGACAACATTGTTAGCTACGCTGTAGTTGTTTTACCTTATACTGTCTCACTAAGTAAGGCCTCTATCTTTTAACAGTTGCTGGTATTGGCAAATTGTAATGTTTGTAAATAACAGATAAACAACACCTTGTATGTACGTGTTATTTTCTAATTAACTTTGGGAAAAGATTTAGGGTTATACTTTAAAAACAACATGAACTTCATAATTAATGTCTTAATCTGCTTTACTCTATAAAATATTTTTGTATGATTATGAACTGATATAGTGATTACCACATTGCTTTGGGGAAAAACCCCAAATAATGATAAATAAAAATATGCCCTAACATTTCTGTACCACTTACCATTTTATGAATGTCTTCTATATCTATCAGCAGGTACTAAATTAGTGGTACAGCTAAACATATGACATTAAAAGTATACGTGGATGTAACAATGACCTTTTAAAATGCCCATGACATCCAGATTTATTACTCACCTTCCTAAAACTCTTCAATGATTTTTTTTCCTTTTTTCAGGCATTTTTTTTTATTTCAGTGTATTATAGGGGTACAGATGTTTAGGTTACGTATGTGTCCCTTGCCCCCCCTTCCCCCCAAGTCCCAGTTTCAAGCGTGTCCATCTCTCGGATGGTGCGCATTGCACTCTCTGTGTGTGCATATACCCGTCCCCTCCTGCCCCCCTTCCCTGCATAATCTCATCCCATTGCCCCGCCAATCTCATCTCCTACCACTCTTTCTTTGATTCATTCTCTTCCAGACATATTGGCAACCCATCTCTA
>RJWJ010019613.1:0-30049 GCA_004363605.1 Indri indri | reverse complement strand
CATGAGGAATATAGAAATTCCCTTTTGGCATTTTTAGACTTTTCTTTCAGTCCCAATGTTATTTAGTGACCTCAATTTTAGAAGTAGGTGGTATGGAATTGGGCAAGTATTTAAGAAATTTTCATTGTTTTTAAAATTATAAAAGACCTTAGTAATTATTTTTTCCCTTTACTTTTGCTCATCAAAAAACTAGTTTGTCAGTGCTTTAAAAAGTGTCATTAAATTTATTGTGCAATTGTTGCTTTTAAAAAGTTACATTCTGGGGGTAAGCTTCATTTGGTCACCAGAAGCTCTGTAAAAGGCCACTGATAGAAGAAGCTCGCTTCTAAGTATTAGGGCATTGCTAACTGCTCTGTGCGCATTCCATTGACTACCTCTCCAGCAACCGAGCTGCACGTTGCTGTTAGAAGGAAGCACTCTCTCTCTCCTAACAGTTACCCTTCCTGATTAGAAGGTTAGTCAAAAAGATCTTTATTTTCTCAACACTGAGATGGATTATGTGGCGCTCACTAGCCAGTGGAAGAGACTGACATGTAAACAGATAAATTGCTAAAGCACCTCAGTAAGTTCACTGTGTTGGAATGGAGGGAGAACAGCTTTAGTGCCAGACAGACCTGGGTTCAAATCCAGCTCTCACCAACTTTGTGAGATGTTAATGTCAAGAGTTGGTGGAGGATTAAGTGAGATAATTGATCAAGCATTTAGTCTGACTCCTGAATGAGGGGCATTTTAGTCCTTCATAATGGAATTTGAGGATTCTACAGGTTTGGGGAAGAATAGAAATTGATGCATAGAGACGGACCATATACAAATCTATAGTAAATTTTCTCATGAAGAAAAGAAAGGAGATAGGGCTCAAGGACTCTTTATTGCTGTTGTTACTCTTTTTATATTTTTGTGTTCAGTAAAAGCATAGGAGAGAACAAGTCAATATGGTGTTAAGAGTAAATAGTTTGCTCATTTGGTAAAAAACAAAAATGTTATATGCCAGATCTAGAGATTGAGGTCCTGGCAGTGAACAAAACAAGCCCCTGCTTTGTTGGAGCTTGCATTCTACTGGGAGGAGACACGTAATAATATATATTATTATTGTATATTGTTATTACCACAAAGGACACTTAAAGCAGAAAAAGAAAACAGCAAGTGATCACACGGGGCTGAGCAGCTCCTTTTAGATACAATGGCCAGGGAGGGCCTCCCTAGGAGCGTGGGAGCCACTGATGGTGCGGGAACCCTGATGCAGGTCAAGGGGCCTGGAGAGAAGTGTGGGTCCAGAACAGAGTGGGGAATACTCCATTTCCTTATTCTAAGATGTACCTTTTTTTGCACTTTAATGTTTCAAGAGTTGAGTGGATGAGTCGTATATTAAGAGCGATGGTGCTTCTCCCTCCATTCTCCTCACCCCAGAAAGGGTTTTTAATAAATTTATTTGTGCGGTATAATCAAAGACAAGGAGAGTTTAGAAGTAGCAGGAAGGGACAGTGAATGAGTTCCCACATCATGGCCTCTCTTTTCCATGAAATCAATGTCAAAAATCACTGGCAGGAGAAAGATGGCCGGAGTTCGAGACCAGCCTGAACAAGAGCGAGACCCTGTCTCTACTAGAAAGAAATGATCTGGACAACTGAAAAATATATAGAGAGAAAAAATTAGCTGGGCATGGTGGCACATGCAGTAACTACTGCAAACCAGCTCCCTCAGTACCAGTCAGTGCCTGGGACTTCATGTTCCTTTTCTTTAATTCTTCAGAGTATCAGTGTTGCAGGGGTCTCTCTATGTTAAGGAAAGACATGCCTTGATTAAAGAAATAAGTAACAGTCAAGAATTACCAGAAGTGTTAGGGAGTGATCATCCACATAAGAAGGGAATATTTTACTTCTTAGAGATCCATGGCTGTCCACCCTTTGCATTTGTACTTACAAATCATGTACTATTTGACACAAAAGCTGAGGTATAGAAAAACTGACAGCAAAAAATATTCTAAATCACTGTGAGTTGAAGATAAATCAGATGTGAAGATAAAGCATCTGTAGAACTATACTATAAAGCAGTGGAACAATTAATTCATTTTTTTTTAAAATGAAGTTTGCACACTCCTCAAAAATGCCTCTTCTAGATAAAGTAAACCTACTTTTGAAATTACGGTATAAAAATAATATCTTCATGATTCCAGCCCCTTACTTTTAACTGTATTATTGTTGAAATGTTGTGATCTTTACCACTTTAGTTTCATAATCATGGTGTTTTGACCAAAGGCAAGAAATGTCCAACCTTCTGCATGTGTCCTAGTTTAATTGTTCCAACTGACTACACATTCTGATGTTGAAACCTTATCTTTCTGTTTATCCCACTAAGGAAAAGGTTTTCTTCACCAACTGTCATCTTGTTAGTCATCCCGGATACTTAACTGTTCCAACTGCCGTTGAAAAACAGAATTTAAAAGGAAGAAGGGGGCCCATTTTTAATTTGCTAGGGGAAGACTTCTTGCCATGAGACATGTGTGCAGCTCACCAAAGCTCTTTTGCAGGAGATGTCTCCGTGTTCACCAGTCCTGTCGAGATACAGCTGACGCGGGAAATGTCGGAGATTCCCAGAAAGACAGTGTGCGCAGGTATTTGTTACAGGGATAAGCCCTTAAGTGAAACAATCTGCCGCTTTTCCCATGTTGAAGTTAGTTATCAGGGTCTAAATTTCAACTGTGGGACGCAACTAAATATTAACAATTCTAGTAATATGAACAACAAAAAGAATGAGAGCATGAGGTTAATAAAGCCTTCAGAAATTTCCATTTCTCTTGACTAGTGTCCTTGGGAAGTCATTACCTCTTTAGTTAACTCTTCACACTACTCAGTCACTCTTAGATTTGAGTAAAGATACTGACTTGCATGTTTTATAATAATGAATAAAATCTTATGCATATGACAGATCATTTTTGCCAAAAAGGTAAACAACTTAACTTTATCTTTCTAAATGTATTTAAAACAAAAAAGGATTTCTTACGGTTTTCAACTGTTTTTCATCAGAAGCACTTCAAATCAAAAACAATTTCTTCCAGAATAAGAACTAATAAAAGGGGAAAAATTAAAATGAAGAAGAAATTCATTGAAATTGAGAGTTATTAAAATGTGTTTTAAATAATAAAGCTTTTTAAATGTACCTTTCATTCGGGATATTATATGGCTCCAAAAGAATAATTAGTTACTTGAATTTAACAAACCACATTGTGTTATTTTTTTCTTTTACTGCCATTAATATTTTAGGTAATTGGCTTTTAAATTCTTTCATATGTATGCTTGTTTCCTCTTCCTTCATGATATACGGTCAGCCCTCCATATCCATGGGTTCAGCCAACCGTGGACTGAAAATATTAAAAAAAAAATTGCATCTGTACTGAGCATGCACAGACTTTTTTTTCTTGTCATTATCCCCTAAACAATGCAGTATAACAACTATTTACATAGCATTTACATTGTATTAGGTATTGTAAGCAATCTGGAGCTGCTTTATGGTATAAGGGAGGATGTACATAGGTTATATGCAAATACTAGGGCATTTTATATCAGGGATTTGAGCATCTGTGGATTTTGATATCTGCGGGAGGTCCTGGAACCAATCCCTGTGGATACTGAAGGACTACTGTATTTACATATCTAATTTATTCAATTTTATGGACTATAGTTTTCCTTTTGGTACGCATTTTTCTTTCTATAGGTAAGCTACCTTAAACTTATTTCTTAATGATTTACTGAACAAAATACTAAAATCTACAAGGAAGTACCTTCAAAGTTCTGGTTGCCCAGCCCCTACCTGCTGTGAGAGCCCACATATTTTCCTTCAAATTGAGAAGTCACATAGCCATTGCTCTCATTGCCCTCCAGAGATGTGGCAAGTGTCCCTAGCTCCACTCTAAGCCCCATCCCTCCTCACAGGGCCACTGAGATCTGCACTCAGCCCTACTTCCTGAAATCTACTAGGGTAGTTGCCTTTCCTGCTAGGTTTAGGAGCAACAGTTGGCCTCACTACTCAGTATAAACAACAGTGAGAAGGAGTGTCCCCATAAAACAGCTCTTTAGAATGCACATGTGTTAACTCCTATTCACATTGAATGGTTAACCCAATTAGCACTTTGGCAACTGAGATACAGAAGTAAAAGAACCTGAAAAGATTGATCCAATGTTAGGAAAGGTCAAGCTGCCAAAGTGGGTGTCAGGAGAGAGGCACAAGGGAAAAAATACAGTTTTACTGGGAGCATTATTTGTAAGAGTAGGGGCAAAGGAAAACTTCCCCTGCAGTCTCTGAAGGTTCACTGAAAATCAGTGGACAAAAGACAGATTAATAGGAGAAAAGGCATACAACTTCATCTAGTCAATTGTTTTGCAAATGACACAAGAGCCTTCAGAATAAGACCTAAAGATATAGGGGAAACTGTTTTTATAGGTTCAACAAAGTATCAACAGTTGTGTAGAAATATGATTGGACAAAAAGGATCTGATCTTTTGCTAATAGACCGAGTAGGGAAACCCAGCAAGGCCTGTCTATTTGGATTCGTCTTGGCCTCTCTGTGCAGCGTCCTTCCGCATGTGGGGCAGGACCCTCTCTGGAATGGGGTCTTCGGACCTATAGTCAAATGAGGTAGGTCAGATAATTTCTTTATGGCCAGTTTATTCACAGAAAGCGGTGGGGGGCAAATATTATGTTTAGGATTTATAGCTGGCTTTAGGGAAAAGGGGTTTTGGTTTCTGTGCCTTACCTTGGGGAAGAGGGAGTCTAGTTTCCATGCCTAGCCTCGAGAGAGATTGAGTGGCCAGAGACAGGAGGGCAGAAGAATGGCAGAGAGAAACTTCTGTTTCAGAAGCCTTCATTTTGTGGTAGTGTTTTCTGAGCTCCAGCACAAGTAATAGCCATTTCTTCTCCCTTTCCTTGCCTCAGAGTGGAAACACCAGTTTAAGGATTCAGCACTATTTCCGTGTGATGAACATTGAAGATCTGGGCCTTTTTCCTCCAGCAAAAATAAATGTCAGGAACCTCATACTTTCTGGCAAGAGAAAGTGGAAAACTAGTATCTGCTGATCATCTAACATGTGGTACCCCGGCACCATCATGGGTATTTTTCTCATTTAGTCCTGCCAGTGACTTTTGCCAGACACTATTATGCCCATTTCATAGATGATAACACTTAAGCACAGAGAGTGATTTGCCAAAGCCACAAGTATATGACAAAGCCAGAAGTTGAAACCAAATCTGTCTAAACCCCAAACCCATGACCTTTCTACCGGAGACTCTGGTATTTGCCATAACCAGAGTCGACAGCTTACAGTCAGCATGCAGAAGTGGGAAGCGCCCCGGGAGTCACCTGGGCCAGGATTTGAGTTCCAGCACTGTCACTTAGCAGCTTAGAAATCTTTAGCTATAAAACAGATGTAATGGTAATTCCTAACTCAGGTTATTGTGGGGATTAAATGAGATAATGCATGTACAGTATTTTGTACAGTACCTGACACATAAAATGCAACCTGACATTAGGATGATGTTAAAAGAAACACTATTGATAAAGAAGTTCAGCTCCTCAGAAAATGAGAGTTTCCCTGCTAAGCTAGGGAATGGTGAAAGAACTGTTTGGCAAGACAGCTCTCAAAGGCCTATACTGAGTGGAAGGTGCCTGCATGTCACTGGCTTTGTTAGGGAAAGGGAGGAGAGTTAGCTAAGAGCACAGCTGAGCAGAACAGGAGAGGTGTGCTCAGGATAATGGACAAACTAGACTCAGGATAGAAAGTACCCAATGGGGAATGTGCTTGTTTCCTTTGTATTATCTCAAATTTCCTGAAATTTGAGGCAAAGATATGATGAATCTAGGAAGTCTTCCTGCTGCAGATACACGGAATAGAAATGATATTTGACGTCCTGAGTCCTTAGAAACAAAAGAACACTTGTTCCTGTTGCCAGCACGTTTTATAGCGCATACTCTGCAGTCAGTGCTCAATAAATTCTTGTTGACTCTGACTGCTGCACACCCTGGACAGTGGCTTGGGGAGATGGCAGGCAGTGGCTAAATGTGTTTATAGGTTTTTCAACAAAATTAAGTTGAGCTCCCTTGTGTTATGAGACATTTCTTTTATCCTAGACTTCCCCAGGGTTTTACCATATTTATTTTATCAAGAGACCATCTTGGGAAACAGTTTGAACCCCAACTGTAATTTATTATTTGAAAGCCAAGTGGGAAGGAGAACAGGAATGCCAACAAATAAAATTGAAAATAGAGTTTTTCAGTTTAATAAAGTTAAAACCTAAACAACACCTAAAAGTTTTGGTTTTTTAGTGGCTAAGACTTGGCAGCTATTCTGAGCCTGGATCCAGGGGACCTGTTTCAAGAACAGGGACACTCCTCTTTCTCTGCCTGCTCCCTCCTGCACGCTTAGCAGTAGGCCTGTGGGCCCCAACAGACAGAATAATGGAACTTGGCCCAAACCAACTACCAGACAAGCAGGAACAACTTTATTCAGAAGGAACAAAGCAGGCCTTGGTTCTGCCAGTGGAAATCAGGAAGTGAGTTGTTTGTAGCTGTCTAGAGAATTGTCTCGTGTACTCGTCTCTTAATACTGCTTATGCTAGCTGCACTGTGAAACAGTTTGAAAACACTGGGTTAGACAGTGACACCTAGTGCCACTGAGCCCCGTTCTTCCCTCTGCTGCCTCTAACTTGCAAACGATGTCCATCAGATCCAATCCTTTGGTGGGAAAGGAGGAGCAGCGGGAGGAGGACACACGTTGCACGTTCTCCAAACAAGTGTCCGGCAGCCTTTCTGGATTTGTCAGAATCCTATGGATAGTAAGTGGCAAATTCAAATATAAAAATCTGCTTTTGCTTTCAAATGACAACTAATTTTCTGTGAATTCTGTCTAATAAGTGGGCTGAAAGAATCATTTAAATGGTAATAGAAATTTTAGGATATGACAAGCCATTTCTATTTCAAGTTTTATTTTCTTTTTATTTTCTCCTTAAGATTCAGAGATGGTATTATAATTTGAGATTAATTAGGGCAACTTTGTATATAATTCCCCCCACCCCCACTTTGAGAGGAGAATGAAGGAGAGGAAGGTCATGGCTTCAAATTGTAATGGACAGATCTGGGCTGTGTAGACTTAGGCATATTTTTTAACTGCCTCGCCTAATTTTTATAAATCTGTAAAAGGGGATCAGTAATACTTGCAGAGTTTGGGTCAGGATTTAATTAAAAGACCTAACACATATTCTAGACTATAACAAGGACTCAACACCTCCTAGCTTCCCTTTAATCACAGTTCGATCAATTTTTCACTAACTATAGAATGTCTCTTTTCAAAATAGTTATTTTAACATGCTTAACATATTACAAACAGCCCACGTTTAAAATCTGATATTAAGTATTCTTGTTGAATAATTGTGCAAAATCGATTTTACTGAGTGAGCCTTTTATGTCTTCAGTTAATAAAAGTCCATGTTTAGTGCCTAGAGTCCTGTGAGCCTCTTTAACTGTGTTATGGGTAATTTTGCAGGATTTCCAGAAATTATGAATGTCAGTGGAAATTTCTACTTCTCATTATTTAGTGCACAGTTCTATAAGATCTGTAATTTAGTAGGTGCAGGTGAGGGTTTTTAGATCACACCATCTGTGAAAGGCCTTGTAAATGTGTAGTGCAATAAACCAGTGTTGTAACTATATTGCCAAGAAAGACTTTCTACAATCACACCGTCTTAGTATTTTAGAGTTTTAAAAAACTTAATGGCATTTTCAACTTCTCTAAGGACTCCTATTGTTCAGTCTACTTTAAAAAAAAAAACAACAAAACTGTAGTTATTCTAGCATAACTGACCTTTATTGCAGATTGCCTTGTTTTATCCTGAAGAGCCAAATGTTTGCAGGAACAATTCTCAGGACTCCAATTGTCCTTGGGAGGTAATGAGCTCTAATACTTCTCAGTGCTTGACTTTGGGGGAAGTTATGCACTGCCTGTCAAATTGCTAGATTGCTTCCCTGATCATTAGCAGTTCTTGTCATTAAGGGGTCAAGAAAAATAAAAGATAGGAGCCATTCTGCATGTGTGTATCAAGATAGTCATGTACATATAGACACATGTTCATCACTAATATCCCAAAAGATACAGCTTTTAAAAACTGATCCAAATAGGGAAACTTTCATTTTCCTTTCATTCATTTAACAGATATTTATGAGCACCTCCTATGTGCTGGGCACAGAGGGTGTTCAGTGGGAAATAAGCACCTGTCCCATTCCCGACTTCTTAGTCCCCCCAGATCCCCCCACCCAGCAATGGCCACCACTAACACTGGCTTCTGTTGCTTCCTTTCAGAGATATGCTGTATAAATGCAGGAATATATTTGTGTACGTATCTTCCCATTTTTTAAAATCCAAGTGATAGTATACTGTAAATCTCATATCTTGGCAAGTATTCCATATCATTCCAATTCATTCTTCATTCCTACTGCTGCATAGTATTGCATCGAATGGTTAGATAATTATTAGCACCCTGTTGATGGACATTTTTAAGTAACTACTAGGGTTTTTTCCCTCTGTTTTTTGTGGTCTTGCTCTCTTTTTCCTGCCATGGATTTCTTCTCATTCATTGGTTTCATTTTTTCCATACTTAATGATTCTTGGAAATTAGGCTCAACACCACCTTTATGGAGACCCTCACCCTTGAATGAAATTTCTGATAGATCCAGGCAAGCATAAGTAAGTTAAATATACTCAGTAAGAACTTATCTTTTTACGCTACAGATTCGTGATTAGCTTGTGATATTGATCATAAGCCAACTTTTCTACCCCAGCACCCACCTCTTTAAATCGCCAGCAGCGGCCGGGTACAGTGGCTCATCTCTATAGTCCCAGCACTTTGGGAGGCCAGGGCGGGAGGACTGCTTGAAGCTATGAGTTCAAGACCAGCCTGGGCAACATAGCGAGATTTTATCTCTGCAAAGAAACTTTAAAAATTTTTTTTAAAAATTAGCTGGGCACGGTACCATGCACCTATAGTCCCCGCTACTCAGGAGGCTGAGGCAGGAGGATCACTTGAGCCTGGGAACATGAGGCTGCAGTAAGCTGTGATCATGCCACTGCACTTCAGAGTGGGCAACAAAGCAAGACCCTATCTCTAATAAATAAATAAATTGCAGGGAACTTGAGGAGAACAGACTCAGTTTGGCAGATGCCATCTCTGTCTTCTCGGCCTCTGTCATTTCAGGTTGCCAGACTGCTTACACTCATCTGCTGGGACAGAGCTTGTTGCCCTCAGGAGTGTCCTGTGCTCCCAGACCACGGTTGGCCTCTTTCCCTTTGAATGTCATTGCTCTTCCTGTGTGATTTTATTTCCACCGTACTATAGAGACTTTTGAAGATCAGTAGAAGCACATTAACTTTAAATGTATCATAATTAGCTCACTCCCTTTTCGTATGGCTCTATAAGGTATATATCTGGTTTCATTTCTGCAAACCTGAACCGTCAGAAGGTTGCCTTCTCACACTTGGTCATAAAAAATAGGAAGCTCCTTCCCAGCTTAAGTCTTTGGAGACTTTGAAGTGACCTTGACCACTGCTGTTGCTCCAGCCTTGTTTTCTGCTCTGTGTTATATCTGCTCTTCGTGTTGGCATTACCATGCTCCGCCTCTGAGGTTCAGTTTCCATTCCCAGTTGTTCCTCCTGTCTTCACTCTAATCCCCCGACTCTTCCCTCTGTGCACATGTCTGTTTGCTCTAAAGCAGTTTCTTCTTCAGAGCCTGCTTGTTTCTTTGACTATTTCAGTCTGTACCCCAGCAGCACAATTTACTGTTCTCTTTTATTGTTTCCTCAGATGGTTATCAGTTGGCCTCACCTATCCCCTTTAAAGGATTGTATCATGATGCTAACCTATTTCCTTACTCTGGCAGTGAATAAAATTAAATTGAAAAAAAAATATTCCAGAGATATGTCCTCTATTTCCTTTTTAATTTTTAAAATTTTGAAATGTTAAAGACCATTTTTAAATTGTATTCTTTTTTCCCCCTGTATTTTACAAAATTTCCTAGGCTCAATCTGTAAATTTTTTATTTCTCTCATTGATCGCTTTATTACCACTTAACAAATATTCAGCAAATATTTACTGAATCCCTGCCACGTCCTGGACACTGTTCTAGGCCCTGAAAACACAGACAAATTCCCTGCCTTCTAAGGATTTATTCCAGTGAGGGGAGGCAGACCACAAATGTCATACATTAGATGGAGCAAGTGTTCTAGAGAAAATTACAGCAGGGAAAGGGAGCAGGGAGTTCAGAATGGGGGTGTAGTCTTAAATGAGGTAGTCAGAGAAGATGCTCATTGGGAAGAGGCCGTCTGAGCAAACCTTGAAGGAAGTTGCGCAAGTGCTGGTGGTTGGTGGAAGGAAGAGTGTTCTGGGCGGTGGGCGCGGCAAGCGCAGAGGCTTCTGAGGAGGTGCCCGTCTAGCACCTGTGAGGAACAGCAAAGAGGCCCATGGCCAGAGGGGAGGTGAGTAGAGGAATAAGTCAGAGAGGCTCCCGGGAGCCCGATGGCATGAAGCCTTTTAGGCCATTGTGAGGATTTTGGCTTTTCTCTGAGGGAGATGAAGGGCCATTGGACAGTCACTGTTGAGAAGACAAGTAAGGTAGTAGGCCTTGTGCTGTGATGTAGTGTTGTCACAGTATTTCAGGAGGGTTTATGACTGATAAAGGGCAAAATAGCCTTTGTTCTAGCTCTTCTTGCAGTAAATATTTTCTGCTCAATCAATTAGGAGCAAGAACTAGGTATAAATGACCCAATGTTCTTTCTTCTCTCCCTCCCCTACCCCAGATCCGTTGTGTAAATGCAAAGACCATTATTGTTGTTAATGTAATTATTTACTAAACCTTGTCTCTAGGTAATCAAAAGCCATCAATAATTTTAGGCTCGCTGCAAAGTCTCTCCATCCTGATTTAATGTATTTCTTTACAACTTAATTCAGTACTTCTTCCAGAAAAAAATCAGAAAGTGAGGTTTGAAATGGAAAACATTTTAAATTTAAAGGCTCTGAGGGAAGAACTTAGAAATTAAAATTATGTAGGAGGAAGAAGCAAATGTAGCAATCCATTTAGGTGACTATTGTGAAGTAATCAACCACTCAGTTTACTCATGGGATTCATGGTGGCAAAACTAAGAACGAAAACAGGAAAATTATCCTCTGATTTTTCAGACCACAGCACTAATTTTTTTATTTCTTACTCTAATCCAAGCTACCTTGGGAAATAGTTTCATAACATCACAAACACTGATTACCTTCTAAAATAAGTTGGTCAGTACACATTTCAACTTATTTCTATTATACTGTGCTACTTATTTATTTGGGGAGTGTCATTTTTGCTGAAAGAATCAACTTCCTGCTAAAATTGTTAATCCTGTCACCATAGGCATTAAAATCAAAATGATTTTAAATCTTTAATTGCCTATGCTGCTAGATTGTTAGCTGCCTACCTTTGTATCCCTGTATCCCCTAAACAAGTAGTTCTTCAGCCTCTTACCCACAACTCCAAAATCTAAAAAGCTCGGAAAACAGAAAAGTTTATCCAAAGTTAAGTACAAAATTCATTCAGGGGCAAAAACCTGAACTGAAATAAAGCTATCCAAAAATCTTCATTTGCCCTATTTGATATGAATACTTACATATTTTGCTACAGAAGTGGTAATAGGTTTAATTACAAGTGCCCTACGATTTGGCTGGGTGTTATGTAACATTTGGTATATGTATCTCATTACGTTTCTAAAATTTGAAAGTATTAATTTCAAAACACATCTTGCCTCAAAAGTTTCAGAACAGGGATTGTGGGCTTGCAACAGCCAATCCCTGGAATAATGTAGGTGCCTAGTAAATGTGAGTTGAAGTGAGGTTTGATTAATATGAGATACTTAGAAATGAGAAACTTTTCTACAGCCAGGCCTTGTGACCTGGAGGCCTCAGGGAGTAAAATAGATGATTCAGTCCTTAGAAACAGGGCACCAAAATGTTTCCCTAATTGTTCTCTTAAGGTAGTGGTAACTGGTCTTAGATCAGGCTAATAAATCCAAGAATGAAGTATTATTATTCTGTCAGTTAGAATTGTTCCTATTAGTACCCTAGAAGGTGCTCTTTATGTGATTCACATATTTTTAATGTTGTCTTTGTATCTTTACTTATCACTTGGTATCTTTTTGGTTTTGTTCAAATTTTTTAAAGGTGCCACATCAGCTTTTTTAATACTGGTGATTTAATTGCAGAAGTACACATAAACAGTTTGAAAGGTGTGAGGAGAAGTTCGCAAGTCACACGGGGAAACAGCAACAAAGCTAGCATTCAGTCTGGAATTCATCCACTGTGCAAAACAAATTGCACTGCCAGTGGGTCAAATGGTGTATCCTGAAACTGAGTGAAAAATGAGTCTGATACAAGAAACATTTGTTTCATACCAAGGATACAGTGGGAAATATCAAGATGAATTAAATATAGGCTTTACCGTCACAAAACTTGAGTTTCATGGGGAAAGCAGGACATATATATAAAGTAAATAAAATATACAGCAGAACATACCAGAGGAAAGACTTTGCAGCTCAGGAGATCAGGAAAGATGGGGTTTCCCTGGCCTGTGACAATGAGTCAGAATCACGGAAGTGGAGAGGAAGGGCTTGTGAGGTACAGGATGAGAAGGACAGAGTCCTCACTCTCAAGAAGCTGTGTTTAGTAGTGGAGACACACATAAATACCTGAATTATTATAGAAAATGGTAAATATTATAACAGGGGCTATGGAACCATAGAGGAGAATAGTAATCCTTGGGCAAGGTGGGCAGGAATTGACCTTCAAGCTCGTCTGGACGGACACATAAGTTTGCCAAGAAGGGTAGGGGTAGGCCAAGGGATCTGTTCTAGGTAGAATAAATAAGGTCCTTATTTGAATTCTCCAAAACATGACAGTTACTCTACAGTGATATTTTATGTTGTATTATCTTTGCAGGTGAATCAAACATTCCTTCTGGAAAAATACAAAGTGGGAAGTGTTTGAAGAATAAGAGTCAGTTTAGGACCATTGCACCGAAAATTGTGCCCAAAGTCCTAACATCCAGAATGCTGCCATGTCATTTACCATCACTCTCTGATCAGGTGACTCTGGGACCCTCCATCAACTCCAAGCCACTGGGGATGTCCACCCAGAACTATGCTCTGATGCAGGTTGCTGGCCAAGAGGGGACATTTTCTCTTGTCGCTTTGCCAAATGTTGCCTCAGCTCAGTCAATTCAGAAACCCAGAATGCCCCTGCCTGAAAACTTTAAACTGCCTATTCCTCGATATCAACCCCTAAGGAATAACAAAGAATCAAGAAAGAAACCCGTCCTGAGCCCTCCTGAGAGTGGCTGTAACAAACCTCCTGCCCAAACCCAAGTGTGTCCTCAGATGTCCCTGTCCTCACCTGACCACCCTGAGCTCCCGCGCAAACCCAATCCCTTTGAACAAGTGCCATCACTAGAGCCAGCCCCAGCCAACATCAGCACGGCTACACTGACCAATGGCTGTGACCATGGGGACTTGAGGCCTCCAGGGACCAACAGCTGTGGTCATCTGAACCCTGCTGCCACCCCAACCTCATCCAGCCCAGAGGGGCCCTCTGCCAAGCAGGGCGTCCCACAGAGTACAGGGAAAGCAAACTCTGCAAGCAAGAGCACAGCCAGCAAACCTGCTGTCGTCACCAGTGAAAGCCTTGAAGAACCAATTGACCTTGCAAAAGCCACGACCAAGTCACGCCCAGGTGTTTCTGGCAGTGCAGTCCAGTTGACCACCACAGTCCCCAGAGGAAAAGTGCCAATCTTACCCTACCCAAGAGTGAAAACCGCGGAGGCTTACGACATGGAGTCAAGTGCTAACTCTGCAGGTTTCTCTCGACTAGGGCCCGGGGCAGACTGTGATAAGACATCGACCATCACAGAAGGCTTCGATGTGGCCACCAAAGCGGCCAGCAAGATGCCTGTTCCACAGGTGTCACAGCAGAGCCCCTGTGAAAATGCCTTTTGTACAGCCACCAAGCTAGATCTCAGCCACAGAACAAAACTGAACAGCGGGGCAGCAAAGAGAAGTGGAAGAAAACGAAAGGTACCAGATGAAATTTTGGCACTTCAGGGAAAAAGGAGAAAATGCATCATTAGTAAGTGTAGAGATGGTAAAGAAAGAGTAAAAACCAATTCCCAAGAATCCAGAGACCAAAAACCTGGGGCTGTGAAAAAATATCGTAGCATTATGCCCAAACCTGTGATTGTCATACCCACCTTGGCTCCCCTGGCATCTCCTGTAGCTGCAGTGCAATCTCAGACGCTTGGGGGCCTAGGAAAGGACATCCTGTTAAATAATTCACTCACTCCTAAATATCTTGTCCCTAAGCAGGACAGCAGCCCGTCCCCTAAGCCCAGTTCTGCTTTCAGAAATGGATTCTCTGGCATTAAGAGGCCTTGGCATAGATGTCACGTCTGTAACCACCACTTCCAGTTCAAACAGCACCTTCGAGACCACATGAACACACACACCAACAGACGGCCTTACAGTTGTCGGATATGTCGCAAGGCCTACGTACGTTCTGGCAGCCTCAGCACACACATGAGACTTCACCATGGAGAGAACCGTCTGAAGAAACTTGTGTGCTGTGAGTTTTGTGCAAAAGTGTTCGGTCACATCCGAGTCTATTTTGGCCATCTGAAAGAAGTGCATAGGGTTGTGATCAGCACCGAGCCCGCCCCCAGTGAAGCACAGCCAGGAGACATGCCAAAGAACAGAGACACCAGTGTGCGAGGGACGGAGGGCTCGCTGGAGAGGTGAGTGCTAGTGGAGTGGAAGCCTGGCAAGAAAGTCTGTTTTGATTTGGTGGATAGGGTAGGATTTCATATTCAGAAAGAAGAGTTTATAAAAACATTTTTTTGGGTTAAGATTCATAAGGTAGCTCCTATTCCTCCTATTTTGTGAAGAATGATCTCATTTCTCTTGGATTTCTGATCAGTCATCATTTTTACTGACACTAACCTATGTAAGCCAAAGCATAAATGTCGGTTTGAGTTGTGCTGGGGACAACTGGGTGACACAAGGTAATTTTTGCTTCTGACAATGAAATAGTAAATTATTGTATATAGTCTTGATAGTCTTTACACTAATTTCCCCCAAAACATCATCTCCACCGAATTTGTATCTTAATACCATCATTAGCCCCAGAACATGGCATGACCCATGGTGTGGACTCAGAGTGGGCCGGCTGTGTGGACCCACCCTCAAGCTCCCAGACCTCACCCTCTACATTTGCCCTGTTTTTCCCATCAGGTTCGGTTAACTTTCCTTTGTCATTCCTCTTTGCAGGTACTGCTTCCTAACATTGTAAACAAATAAGCTAAGCAATTTGAAAGCCTGGCAGACAGGCATTAAGCAGTAATTCACCAAGGAAGCACCCTCAGTCTGGGCTGTGTATCCACTTCCCACTGAGGTGACTTGAGGGCATTTCACGCCATCAGTTCTCGTCAGCACCGGAAGAAGCATACCTTTTGCAACACTTCAGATGCTCGGCACTTTGTTGTTCATAACTGTCCCAATTACTCTAAATACCTTCCATTCAATTTTGGCTTACTCTGTCATACTGATAAAAATAAGGGATGTCTACTGTGTTTCTTCCTTGCTTTTCTATAATATCTCTCTTTTTCTTAGGCATTTCTTTCCTCTTTCAGACTTCTGTACTTCCCGCTAATGGACAAAGAAACCTCACTTCTTTCTTGTTTTCTTACAGTTAGATTTTGGATTTTAGGTATAATGTCCATATTACATTCTGTGCTCAAGGTTAGGGAGAGCCACAGTGGGTTATGGGACAGTTACTTCGCCTGAACCCAGTGTGTTCCTACAGTGCTGCATTTGGTATTACCTGATTCTCCATGTTGATTACACCTGTCCCTGTGGGAACCGAGGTGAGTTAGCTCACCTGGGGGAGGTGTATAAAGGTAAAGACTCTTTTACCAAATGGACCCTGGTAGCTTAAGAAATGTGTGGCCCCAAACAGAAGTGATAGTGTTCACTGTGGCCTTTGCTGAAGGTCTTCCCAGGCTCTCTCTGTCCACACCATCCTTAGTACTTGTCATCAGGAGTGTGTTTAGATACCTGAAGACTAAGAGCTGAACAAATAAGTTCCAATTATGTTTTTCCATGAAATCTTACATACACTATTTGTGCCCTTTTCAGGGAAAATAAGTCATGCCTGGAAGAAGACTTCCTTCTAAACCAGGCAGACGAAGTCAAATTACAAATCAAATGTGGCCGTTGTCAGATCACTGCTCAGTCTTTTGCTGAAATAAAGTTTCATTTACTTTATGTTCACGGAGAGGAAATTCAGGGTAGGCTACAAGAGGGGATCTTAACGGGAAGCAAGGTCACTCAGAAAGCACTGGTTAAACACGCCCCTCCTGACTGGAAACAGCATCCCGAAAGAAGAAAGCTAGCGAAGCATTGTCCCTCTGAGGAGGAGTTACATGCGTTTCCTAGATTAAAAAGGCAGCTCTACCTTCGTCATCAGAGCAGTGTGGAAATACTCGTGGAAAACGAAGGAGCCCAGCCAGGAACCAGTGAGCCCAAGGAAAGCCCCCAGGACCCCGAGGGTGCCGGCCTCCACACTGTTCTCCTGTGGTCCCATTCCGGCTTTAACTGCCTCCTATGTGCACAGATGCTGGGAAGGAAAGAGGACCTCCTCCTCCACTGGGAACGCCAGCATAACTGTGAGGACCCTTCCAAACTGTGGACTATTTTAAACACATTCTCTAAGCAGGGAGTGATTGAACTTTCCAGTGAAACTGAAAAATGAGACACCAAGACAAGCTTTAGTGAGAGTTTTGTGTTTTATGGTGGTGCTTAATTAGAAAGATCAAACTAGTTAGGATCACCATTAATGAACAGAAATGATTTTTGTGCATAGTTTTATTTTCTTACAAGATAAAATATATGTTCGCGATGCATATTTTTCTAGCCATATGCAGTCTTATTTTAAAATTCTGTGTATTGACTCTTAATATTTAGACGTTATTTCAGAATAAATAAAAACACCAAAATTTGAGAGTGAAATGTAAAGGATTCTAGGCTGTTCTTCAAATACAGTTTTCAGTAAAAAATGTGCGTGTGTGTGTGTGTGTGTGTGTGTGTGTGTGTTTCCTTTTGTTCCGATGTTTTCTGCTTATGTAGATCAACAAATGCGAAAAATTTCCAGGTGGCAAAACCGTTTTAGTCTCAACCTTAGTGTTAAGTTAGATGGTAAATGTTGATATTCATTAAATACTGTGGTTATTTGAATGTGCTATAGAGTAGTATTTTAATAAGGTTATCATCTACAGTAATTTAAAATCCATGTTTTCAGGACTTAGGTGTTGGTTTTTTTTTTTTTTGTAATTTCGCTATTTTCTTAAATGTGCATTACCTTGAAGATTAGGTCTTGGCAAGTCTTATGGCTATAGTGTTCCATATCAAAATAATAAAAAAAAAATTAGTACTTCAGCTAATAAAAAAATCTACCTTCTTGGTAAAACGTTATTTTCGCATAGTCTTAGGAGCCAGGAAATTCACAACCTGGAAAGTGAACTAGATCAGTCCAGATGTGTAAGTGTCTCAGCTGCTTTCCTGTCTCCCAAGTACTTCAGAGGGCTGTTGCCAGCCGATCAAGTTTGGATGCACCTATGCCTTTCAAGCCCAGGTTCTCTTCAACAGTCAAGAGGAAATGATTGCCTCTTAAATTCCTGAGAAATTACCTTGAAGCAGTGAAGCTGCCATTTGAGGCCCTTGGCCATCCTGGCTGCAAAATCATTTCTTAGAAGGGGGAGTTTGAGCACCCACCTGCTACAATCTTGGACTGCAATGAAGCCTCCATGCATGTGGCCTGCCCGTTTGCTGCAGGCCCAGGCATCTCATAGCATTGTGCTGTGCTAAAGGAAGTTACCGAAAACAGAAGAACTAAATTCTGATTGATAAGCTAGTGGGCCTAAACTGTTTAAATGTCTAGTTTTGAAAGCAAGTATTCATAGGCACAATTTGGCTCAAATAGTGCAAAAAGGGAAAACTTAATCCGTGCCTTTTTGCAAATAGCTTTGTAAATTTGGGAATAAGAGGATGGGGTTGGAAATCTCTGACAGACTGTGCCGTGATTTATCAATCGATCAGCCAGTTTCATAAAGAGAATATCAGATCTCCACTGTTTGATAGTTTTAGAACTTTCTGGGTTAGTAATGAAACAGCTTTACCATTTAATGCAGTTCCTAGTTTTTGTTCTGGAAGGTTGGTCTTGAAGACGTTACCAATACCAAATGAGTTCTAACCATGAAATTTTAATTCAAACTATGAAATAATTTATAGACTGCCCAGTCCTCAGATACTGAAGAGTATTTTGGAAATACTGGTGACAGGCAGAGTAGTGGGTCTGGAGTATGTGTGGAGACGAAGGTGTAAGGACAGAAGGTGTCCACTCAGCACTTGTGAAAAGTCTGAAGTCCTGGGTTGTGGAGCGCCAGCCTGTGGCGTGTTTAATGTCATATTGTTACAGCCAGAGCATAGGCAGTCTCCAGGAAGAAATACAGGTCAGAGCAGGGAAGAGAGCGAAGGTAGGGAGAACACATGCTTGGCTCGGGAGTAAGTGTCTGTCTGGATCCCCTTCCAGAATGCGTTTCAGAGCAGCAGCCCCACTGTCCCAGCTAAATTAGGGCAGCTCATCAGTGTGCTGACCCATGGAGGTGGGGGAATGCAACACTCAACCTTTAAGACAACATTTGAGAGAGAAGGAAGCTTGGGGTGCATAGGGTCCTCACTGGGTGCCATGCTCGTGGGTTCATTGGTGAGACGGCGTCACGGTGCTCAGCCTCTGGAAACACTCCCTGCACTACAGTGGGAATAGCCCTAATGCCACCCAGGATACAGCATTTCTGCTCCTTACTAGTAGAACTTCAGTGAGCATGGCGGGAGGAGGGAATACTATGGGGGAGGTAGGAAGACAAGAGGGAGTAATTTAGCTAAAGTAACTTTGGGAACAGCTCAGAGCCTTCCTGGTGTGTAGAAGTGTTACTGGCACAGTCCTGACCTGTATACTTAACCCAGAGACCGTGTGGTGTAGATGAAGTGCCCTAATACTTTTTGTGACCTCAAGAGAGTCCCCTCTCTAACCTCCATTCCCGTAGAGAGTGTGAATGGTCCTACCTCAAGGCATCATTGTGAAGAGTCAAAAAGACGTTAAATGTCTGGCGTGTTGGGCCATGTAGTACCCGATGGCTGTGTTCATCATACTTTTGGCCAGACTTGGAAGAAGAGGTGTGTTAATACCCATATAAAGATGATGCAGAACAGCTCGGGTAGACCTGACGACAGAATTCAAGGGTGAAAACTCCACTGAGAACCACAAAAATTTGCATCTTTTCATACAAAGTGTATTTTAATTTTTAACTAACAAAACCGGGATTTGGATTGCACAGAGATTTGCTAAGTGTCTATTTAATCAATATAGAAAGCAAAATTCACTAAATTCTTTCACTTCCAGTCTCCACTTTGGGGCTTATATTCCTCAGTTCTCAGCCCGGGCAGTACCTCCTCCCGGCGACCACCCCCGGCCCTTCCCGAGCCCCTGCTCGGGAAGGTGGTCATAGCGGTCACCCCACTGTCCAGACGCTGACGGTGAACTTTCTGATTCCTACACTGGACTACAAGCCTCTTGAGGGCAGAGACTGTGAACAGAGGTTCAGCATAGAGCCCTGGAGGGTCCAGTACCTGACATGGAATAGTACACAGCAGGTATTTGTTGAAAATAATGGATAAGTCAGCTAAAAATTGCCACTTTCCTTTTTATGAATAAACCAGCCTTAAAGGCAACCAAACTTGTAGCTAGAAAGATACCGAGGCAAATTCGGTCTTAAATTCAGCACATTCATTCTGCTTAATGTCTTTTGCTTCTTGGAAAATTGTCCCAGTGCCAGCAAAACTAGATTTTTTTCTTTTCTTTCGGCCCTAAATTATTTCTGAATGTTACAGCATTTTAGATTTGTATTGTTTTATTACCTGTCATTTTTATTCATGTCCCCTTTTGTTGCTCTCTCTCTCACTTGGACCTCTTCCTAGTTTAGCTTGACTGTTCCTCTGTTAAGCTGTTCCTCATATGGAAAGTTGTCTCTTCATCAGCACACCATAAATAATCAAACCTGGGTGCGTTCCATCGCCTTCTCTGGCTGCAGACTCCTCCCCTCGCCAGCTGTACGGCTCCAGTTTTCCCTGGCCCCAGTGATAGGGTTGTTGGCAGTAAATGCTCAACTTCATTTATTTCTTAGAATTCTCAGATCTGGACTGGTTTGCTCTATTCAAGCTGCTGACATGCTTTGTTAGGTACATATTTTATAGAGTCTCCCCTTTGCACTGAGTTCCTGAGAAAAATGTCCTGGTAAGGATGAACTGGGATTTAGCAGAACAGCTTTCGAGCTTCAACTTCATACTGACTTCTCTGACGTTAGACAATCAGCAGCTTATCTGGGCTTGTAGTTCAATCTAACATATATTTTAACCATATCCACCTCTTCAGGAATGTTAACTTTTGGAGTGAAATGTTTATTGTATCCCATACTTGGTCATGGTCATAGTTATCCCTATAGTAAAACTGTAGCCATAATTTTTAGAGCATATTTTAAATTTGTGTTTGTTGTACAGATACTGGTTTAAGAGTACACATTTTCCATACCCTGAAGTGTGAAAATATTTCAATGTGTTGCTTAACTGTAGGAAAAATGCTGTTCATTGAAGGAAACCAAATGTGACAACTAAAAGAAATGTAGAGATTACTTGTTCTAATTTTGATGTGAAGCTAAACCAGTTTTTTTAAATTAAATTTGTTCCTGTCTTCAAAATTGCCCCATTCCCTGTTAGCTTAGCAGTAAAGAATTCACTTACAAGATGACAACACTTGCCTTTTCTATTATGTTCCAAAAACAAAATTGCAAGTTATTAGGATTATAATAGATCATATTTTTGGTAAATAGCCACTAAGCTCAAAAAAAAAAAAAAGATTTTTCCTTCTTTCATTAAACATGAATTTAATCTCTATGCGGAGTTGCAAGGAGACCAGCAGGCACTCTACTGGCATTTTCAGAGACAGAACAATGAACTTGGTCTGATTGCTGCCTGAGTTGTAATGCATATCTTAACTACAAAAATTTGGCCATGGAAGAGATCCAGGTGACTCAAACACATGAGCTGAAAACCATCCCAAAGCTCTGGCTATCTCTAAAGGTAGTATTTAAGAGTATGTTCTTAGGAAACTAACACACTACCTTTCCCCAGTCTAATCCAAATTAAAGTACAGTCAGATTTTTCATAAGACATTCATTGAACCAAACCTTTTTGATAATGGTTATACCCAAGGGAAGTTATTTTAAAAATGCCCAAGAAGACTAAGTTTTTCAACAGTCTTTATTGTTTCTGGAAGTTAAGGGTGGAGAGGCAGAAGCAAGAGGGGATGTCAAGAAATGGCACAAGGAGCTTTCTAGTGATAGAAGGCCCAGTGGGGCACCGTCAGGGTGGGGGGACCCTGGCTCCAGTGTTCAGGTAGCACAACGCCGTAATGTTTCAGTGCAACCTCAAGGGAGAGAAATTTGACAGCATCTATCAAAATCCGAAACGCACAGACCTTTTGACCCAAGAACTCCACTTCTAGGAATTTACCCTATAGCTATTACTGCACAGATACGTAGATGCATGAGGATGTTCACTGCAGCAGTTTATAATCAAAAGACTGGACACAAAGGTCCATCAGAGCTGGTCACAAAAAATTAAGAGTATACCATATAATGGAACGCCATGCCACAGTATAAAAGGTTGAAGTAGCACTTTGTGTGCTGCAGTCTGTGCTGTGTGAGGAAAGCCAGGTGCAGAACACTGTATAGTGTCCTCCATTTGCTTTCTAAAAAGGAGGGAGAATGTACGTGTGCTTGTATATGCATAGAAAATTATGGAAGGAGATCGAACTTCTGGAATGTTTTTGCTGCATTTTAGTTTCAGGATTGAGAAATAGCTTTACCAGATTAAGCTGTAGCTGTGCTGTTATCATTAGGGCTGGCCTCAGCAGAATTGCGAAGGAGGGAAAAGCTGTGTTAGCCCCTCATCTTTGGTGCCCCTGAAGCATTTTCTCACTGGAGCCCCAGCTGCGTCCAGTCCTGCAAGGACAGTGACCCACGTCCATAAGACAGACACACATCCATCTGTGTGTATACACATGCACAGATACTACAACCTAGACAAAAGGTTTGTTTTCATAAAAATGCAGTATGCATAATAATGTACATTGCATTTGGTGTGTTCTATTCTAATTCATTTTTCAAAGGCTGGCTACCTTGGACTAAATTGGGTTCATGAGCCACCAATGAACAAATACGATCTGAAATATATGGCTATAGACTTGACTCTGACCCCTCCCCTACTTCATTATGGCCTTTCTGGGCTGTCACCCAGTCCCTCAGATCCCTGCTATCAGATGCCTGGTGGCTGCCTCTGGTCTCTTCCCACAAATATGCATTTTATGGGCCTTCGGAAGGGTGGCCTCAAGCCAAAGGGGTAACGAATGCTGGGGATTTCAGACACCCTGTGGCCAAGAGGAAGGCCTTTTTTGGTGCCTCCCCTTAAGGCCCGGAGTTGTTCTCTGCTGCCCCTCCGGAAAAGGGCAAGGCCATGGCCGGGAGACGGTGCTGCCCATCTGGGGCCACCCCAGTAAGTGGCTGGGTTTAGAAACCCTTTTTCAAAGTTTTACTTCACTAGAGTTACCAACTGTTCAGGTTCGTATTGGATTTGAAATCGTCTCTCACTTCTTACCCTAATTCGAACAAAAAGATGTGGCCGAGATCAAGTCCCCTGAAGAAGACGCAAATTCAGGCAGTACTGGAACCAACAGCTTCCTCTCCTCTCTCCCCTTCTCCTCTGCTCTCCTGAGAAGCCCGCGTCTGGCCGGCTTTGCTCAGTGTGAGGGTTTGGCTGCGGCCTGCTCCTCCCCCCAGCGTCATCTGTTCTGCGGCGCCCGGCCTGCGGGTTGCAAAGGTAGAACGTGGTCACAGAGAAGGGCTCTTGACCTTCATCGTCTCTCCAGGGAGTGGTTCTGAAATGAGACTGTGTTTTTCACCGAGGCAAACAAATGCTGCTGCCTTCTCACACGCCACATGCCCAGTGCCACTGTGAAGAGGAAATTCTGCTCTTCACTTAGCTGTCACATAGCCCAAGCCATTCAAAGGCAACACCTGGTCAATTCGCATACTCCTGCGTGTACTCCTCAGAGGTCCCTCTTTTTCAATTTTAATGTGTTGCTTAAAAAAAACAGGTCTGGTTTCCCTTTTAATAGCAGCTTAAGTCTGTCCCAAGTTGCCAAAAAAGCGTTTATGGAACAACTCACAGGTCCTCCAGGGATCTTCCCAAATCAACACACACCCGAGTCCTCAGGCTCACGTGCAGAGCTGCACGGCGTGTCCACGGGGGTCGCTGACCTGAAGAACCAGTCTGGCATAGCACAGCCCCAGCCTGGGGAAAGTCTAGACACCCAGGTGGGGGGTCTACCCGGGAGCTGCTCCCGCTGAGCTGCGCTCGTCCACAGCACATCGTCGTCAGCTCTTGCAATGACAGTCAAAGGCACCAGGGCAGAAGGAAATTGGCAGATACAAACTGATAACTGGATGTTTCCATTTTGCTTTGGTTGCGTCAGTGTGCTGAAATACTACCACAGACGCACTCATCGTCTTATATGGGAAATAATTACAGCGATAATAATTGTTATAACTCCAAGGGCCTTTATTATTGAATGAGGACAAACTTACGCTAGTATTACAAAGGACTCAAATGCTTTTCTGGACCCTGTGGGATTAATTGGGGATTTCAGTCCAGTTACAATTGGAAAAATTTCCACATCACAAAATCCATTGCTATAATGGACACTAATTGGCCTCCTTGTTGACGGTCCCAGAAGAGAAAGCCCAGGGCCTGAAAACTGAATGATCCACTGAGAAGCTGAGACAGTAAATAGGAAATCATGCTCCGCGGCCCACGAGCTGCTCTCTTCCGGGCACAGGGAGAGTGTGCAGGGCTGCGGGGCCGTCATTGTCGCGGGCAACCCATTCAGAACTGCGAAAGGCCTTCTAGTAGTACAAGGAACTTAAAACTTGTTCGGCAAGATCCTAAGCACACTCCAGCATTAATGTTCTTTTAACTTAGGAAAGAAACCGCTGAATTTCAGTTGGTGGCAGAGCTGACGGGGTAGATGAAAGAGCTGGATCTCCTGATGGGAGTGTTTGACCGCATTTCAGGAACGCCACTGACTGCTCCCTTTCCACACCCAGTGGCTGCAAGGTGTGATATGTGAGCCCTGGGTAAAGTGAGCAGCCTCTGCCACGTTGTGAGGTTTGAATTAACCTTTCACAACTGCAAAGCGCTGCAGTCTGAATCCCATCAGATCGTTAGCTAATACCTGCGTTTCCTGCCAGGTGCAGTCTGACGTTGCACAGTGCAGCCAGCAGCGAGCTCGGAAATCTCCCAGTATTGTCTGTTGGGTTCATCAATATCTTTAGGAAAATGTTTTAAATGCACAATTCTTCTAGAAGACAAGATAAGACAGAAAAGATGGACAACTACTGAAAGTCTGTGAGCCTGAAGCAGGCAGGAAGTCTTCTCCCAACGCCCCACGGGCTATCTTATTTCCCCGTTGGAAACCAATACTTGGGGCATACCCATGGCTTTACCAGCCACAGCGGGACACAACGTGCGCTCTCTGGGGACTGTGGGTGGGAAGGACAGCGCCCCTGTGCTGCGACACCCGCACCCCCCGTGGAGCTCGGCCTCTCCCGGCTCCCAGCCCGGCCCTCCCCGTTTCCCCTCTGGAAGTCGGGGCTGATGGGCTCCGCTCTGCGTCTGTCCCACACGCCCAGTTGCTCACTCACTGGCACATCGTCACCTGTCACCGCCCAGGAGACCCCAGGCCCTCGGAGGACCCAGCTATTCTGCACTCCAACCACAGGCTGAACCCCCCCTTCACACAGTAAAACAGTATTTCCTTAAGCCTCAAACTTGCAGGTAGCCCTCACTTTCTTACCCTGACCTTGCGTTGCTTGTTCACCCTCTCTCCCGGGGCGCTCAGTGGGAAGGCGCTGTGACCCGCCAGAGCCCTTCCTCCCAGCAGCCTGTGAGCTCTGTGCCCAACCTCACCACCTCGGGGGCCTTCTGCCATGGGACCTCCATCCTGGGGCTGTCGCCGCCAGCTGGTGTCGCCTTTGCCTCCCAGGCCTGCTCCCATTCCGAAGAGCAGCTCCCACCGCTTCCTGCTGTACTGTCTTCAACGCGCACAGTCACGTGGCCTCCGGCTGACAGAACGTGGGCCAAACACGAGGGCACGGTGTTGGTGGTGGAGGGAATGGCCTGAAGAGCAACGTTTTACAAGGAAAACAATGAACCTCAACATTCCCTGAATGAAAGGCAGGGGGGTCCCACCGACGTGGGAGCAACAGCAGCGTCTCTCCAGGCTCATGCGCAGTCCGGCGTGTGCCCTTGGCAAGTAGGCGACAAAGGCATGGCCCGCGGGCTCCCGGCTGTGGCGTCTCCCCCTGGCTTGCCCGCTCCCGTGCATCCCCGACCCGACTCCCCGAATGTCTCTGCTGTAGTCCTCCAGCTCCCAAGGCTGAGGAAACCGGCTAAGGGCTCTGATTTCCTGAGTAAATCGTGCTCCTCAATGTCAAGGGCCAACCCTTGACATGTTTCTGTCCCGGAGCCATGATTAACGACCGCTTAAACAAAGCACAGACGTGACCGGGTGCGCAGCTCAGGTGACGGCAGGGTCCCTGCTCAGGCCAGTTTCCTGCTCTTCCTGCCAGACCGGTCAGAGCAATTAAATGTGTGAACCACATTCTTTATGAGTTTCCAGGGCTGTAAAAGTCACGGCTGTGCTAAGGGACCAAAAATACATCCCTTGAACACCACAGCAAAGGCTCTCTTCTTCCACACACACAGATACTCCCTTCTCCAGAGTCAAAACAGTCACCAACTCGAAAAGCCCGGACGGGCTTCTGGCAGGACTAACTCTGGGTGGGTGAGCGGTGCGGGGCGCACCGACAATTGCTGATTGTGATTTATTAGCAGAGGAAAATTTGGAATTGGACTTTACCATTGGGATTTACTTGCATTTGAAAGCAATGCAGTTAGTAGTCTGTCTTTCAACACTGAATGCGTTTTCTCCACTCTTATATCTTTCTGATGAATTAAGCGCTTATGTAAGGTGAGGGATTGAAAACATTAGCAGCCGAATCTCTTAGAGGATCTGCTTGCCAGATATGGCTGTGTGCAAAGACACAGGGGCCGACATCACGTTGTTCCTCCGCCAAGTCATACCAGCCGTGGGCTGCGATGCTTTCCCCAGGCCTACGACGGGTGGATAATAGGAGGTCCTTGCCCTCCAGGTCTCCTGGCCGCTTTGAACAAGGTCTACTAATTGAATTCAGTTGTTTGCAGTTTTAAACGTTTATGTTTTCCACAGAGCAAGAATATATTAAACTCATTTCAGCTGTCATCCAAGAAGAATTGGAGCCTGCATTTTTATTACCAACTGACTTGTGTTCACCTTGATCCCAGATTCTTTTTTGAAATGTTTACAATGTAATTAAAAACAATCAAGTCAAATGATCTATTTGAATTGGTCCCTTTGGGGGAAGATAGAGGAGAAAAGATACCTACAATTGCTTCATTTTTGCTGAGCATTTCTGCGTTCTCAACAGAAATACATCATGTATCTGCTCACCAACAGCATTTTGTAATGTCACTGGTGATTTAACAATTACAAAATATTGTAATTAAACGTTCGAATGCTCTCTTCTGTTTTCCCATTACAAATGACCATGCAACTTGATTAATTTCAGCCGTTGAGAGAGGACCTGGCTTTGGTAATATTGTTTCCTGCAATGCACACCTCCGGGGAAAACTATGATCTGAATCCTCAAGTCAGAACCAATTAAACATTCCCATTTCCCCCATTGCGGCGTGAAGATGAGCCGCATTTTTCAGGCATGGCTCAAGCAGCCTTGTCAGGTCTCCAGGGCTCAGTGCCCCGGGCGCTGCCTGCCTGCTGCCAGCTGTGAAAAGTGTCCTCTAGGTACAGTCGTGTAACAGGGAAGGAAAGTGATAAATCCACAAAGGCAGGGGCCGCAGTGAGTGGTTCAGCATCGGGGCAGCCTGGCCCTGGCCCTGCCTCCTGGGACGAGTCTGATCCTCTGATGGGCAGAGCAAGAGGACAGCTAAGATTTGTGGAGCAGGAAGGCAAAACCTCTATATTCTTAAACGTCAGAAGGGGAGACACGTTTCAAACAAAATTTGCCTTTGGGCTGATTGAATGCAGGAGCAGATCCTTAGATAAGCTGTCATACGAGAAATTAGCAAGCAGGGAGGGGCCATTGATCCTGTTTTTAAGGTTAGTTTTAATGATTCCCTGGATGACAGGAACCATTTTCACGTCCTGAGTTTCTTCTCTAGAGAGTTGAATGTTGTGTGATTTTGCTCCATCTGACTTTTCCCCTGATTTTGGTATCAAATAAACAAACAGCCACCACCACCAAAACCTACAGTATAATCAGGATCTAGCAAATGACTTGTCAAAAGAAAACGGCCTGCTCCTCCCAGGAGGATTGGTGCCAGTCTGTTTGCTTTGGAGGATTTAAACAGCTCTTTCCTGCTGAGCAATAAATGCAAACCCCAAATTTGCTACACAGACCGTTTTTTAACTAAGGAGATTGGGTTTTTTTTTTTTTGTTTTTTTTTTGCATTTTCCTCTTTGATCTAAAATAAGAGGTCTTTGAGGTGTAATATAGAAGCCGACATCTTTTATCACTCAATTTGGAAAGCAGTGGGCTGTCAGGTCTTCGACTCAGCCAGGATGGCGATGAGGTCCCACGGAGCCTGTCCCCTCAGTGTCCTGACACCGAGGCCCGCCCCGCTCGCAGCTCTGTTCACCGGAATCCGCTCCGCGGCATCTTCTCCTTCCTCGTGTCTCCTTTTCTCCTCACACCAACACGCGCCCATGTATCAATAAATCTTTAAGATGAACCCAGATCCTTGTAGACACTTCCCCACAGCTCAGCAGATAGTGTTTTTTTAAATGTGATTTGAGCAATAATTACCTAATTCTTTCTTATTAATGCTGTCTCATTACTAACCAGGCGGAACAGGGCAGCACATCATTCGTATTTACAAAGTCATGATTCTTCTCAAGGTAACAGCCTCCCAGATATGCACCACCCCTGGGACAGAAGGGAGGCGCCACGCGGGGCACCCCAGTGGGGACAGCCTGCGTGGCCCAGAGCACCTCCAGACGCCGCCAGCCTCCGCCCATCCCATCTGAGCTGCGACGCGGCAGCGCTCCAGTGGCCATCGGCCCCAGTGAAGTGGTCCCCTCCGTGGTCGGATGTCTGAAAAGCGACTGCAATACCGCCTGCAAAGCCTGGGGCGGGAGGAAGACAGACAACCGATTGCCTCTTGGAGCAGGAGGGCACCTGTGCGGGAGGGGAAGCCAGTGCCTGCTGACGTGCCCGGCACACGGGAAGCGCTTGGTCCTTCCTGCCCCGGCTTTGTTTCCCGACTGCAGCATTTCGAACATGCGAGTGGCTTCGGACTCTCAGACTAGAGAGCCCAGGCCGAGCTGAGGCTCTTTCTAAGCTCCTGGTGGTTCCGAGCTTGCCAGCCACAGGTAATGTGTCCACACAGGGGACCCTGAGAGCTCCAGCAGGGGTTTGAGAAGGAGGCAGAGAGTGAAAGGGAAAGGAGTGGGTGGAGAAGATGGTTCTCTGGGATGGGAGAGAGGCGGCCTGAAGGGAAGAGGCCAGTGTGGAAGGAAGGACCCTTCCCAAGCCTGCCACCAGCTCAGCCTGAGGACGGGGACTGGCAGAGGCCCCAGCAACCAGGGGCAGCAGCCACTGTGCCTGCAGGGCCTGCCTCCCCCCTCGGCACCAGCGGAATTAACAAGGGTGAACCTGCTAGACTCAGCACTGTCGCTCGCATGAGGGATGCTTGAACTAAGCCAAATTCTCCATCTTGGTGCTTCAGGAAAAAAATCCCATTACAACTTCTGAAGCCCCGTCGGATTTATGACTAGAGAGGCCGCGAGCGCCAGGATCGCGCCGTTTGTTATGCCCGCCCCGCCTCCCTCCCCAGCCATCACCCAGCAAGGCAGGTTCGCTGCAAAACCCTGAGCTGGTCTGAAATGCACCTTGCTCCCTCCCAGACTGTGGAGATAAAACAGGATTTAAAGGCAATGCATTTTCTACCGGGGCCTTATCTGGATTGACTGCTCTGGGTTTGCAGCTGAGTGTGAACGTGAAGGATAATTGCCGTCCTGCGTTACCTGAGATTACAGGGTTGTGTTCCAACTAACGACGCCAAGAGAACCAAGCAGTTGTTAATATTTAATCAGTCTCTTGGCTTAACAATTGGATAAATGAGGTGTGTAATTACACAATTATAAAAGACATTTCAGATAGGAACGGCACTGTTATTAATACTGAAGGTGAGAGCTGGCGTAGGTGGACCACTGGGTCATTTCAGGTATGTACCAAAGAAGACCTCTGGGGGAGGCTCCTGTATGAAAGTTTAAGCGCAGATCTCAAATGCTTTTCCGATGTGGATGTTCTCTCTTCCTTCTGGGGCTCTCAACATGGAACATTAGGCCAGATGTTTTGCTGATCACACAGGTAACTGTCGCTGGGGTCTAGGTCGGACGAGCTCCGGAGTTTTATTAATTGCATTCCGAAGGCAAGTCGTGTTTAGTATAATAGTTCCACGTGCCGGTCGATTTTTGCTTGCTTGTTAATTTCTCTATTTTCGGTTGACATTGGGAGACACTGAGCCAAAGCCCAGGACCGTGCCCACCAATGCCACCTTCTTGGGGCTGTGCTCTTGCCTGTTCCTCCCTCACACACCCCGTCTACGCCACTGCTCCTGTGCACACCTGTCGGCCCAGGGAGCAGCCGCGT